>WWET01006121.1:4731-27323 GCA_011038615.1 Limnodynastes dumerilii
AAGGCTGCCAGGCATTGGGTAAGTGGAGTGTAAGGCTGCCAGGCATTGAGTAAGTGGGTGTAAGGCTGCCAGACATTGGGGAAGGGGGTGTAAGGCTGCCAGGCATTGAGGAACAGGGTGTAAGGCTGCCAGGTATTGGGAAGGGGGATTGTAAGTCTGCCAGGCATTGTGGAGGAGGTGTAAGGCTGCCAGGCATTGGGGAAGGGGGAGTGTAAGGCTGTCAGGCATTGGGGAGGGGGTGTTAGGCTGCCATGCATTGGGTAAGTGGGATGTAAGGCTGCCAGGCATTGTGAAGGGGGTGTGTAAGGCTGCCAGGCATTGTGGAGGGGTGTGTAAGGCTGCCAGGCATTGGGGAGGGGGTGTTAGGCTGCCAGGCATTGGGTAAGTGGTATGTAAGGCTGCCAGGCATTGGGGAGGGAGTGTGTAAGACTGCCAGGCATTGGGGAGGGGGTTTTAGGCTGCCAGGCATTGGGTAAGTGGTATGTAAGGCTGCCAGACATTGGGTAAGTGGGATGTAAGGCTGCCAGGTATTGGGGAGGGGGTGTGTAAGACTGCCAGGCATTAGGGAGGGTGTGTGTAAGACTGCCAGGCATTGGGTAAGTGGGATGTAAGGCTGCCAGACATTGGGTAAGTGGGATGTAAGGCTACCAGGCATTGGGGAGGGGGGGTGTAAGGCTGCCAGGTATTGGGGAGGGGGTGTGTAAGACTGCCAGGCATTGGGTAAGTGGGATGTAAGGCTGCCAGGCATTGGGTGGGGGTGTAAGGCTGCCAGGCATTGGGTGGGGGTGTAAGGCTGCCAGACACTAAAAAGATATTGCTCTGTATCCAATCTTCCTGGAGCAGGAGAGTCTCCTAGTGCTATATACAGACTCTGCAGCACTGGCGCTATGTCCGGAAACACACCAGAATCTTTAGTTTATTGGTTATTAACCAAATCACCAAATTTAAACAAAATCAGATACGTGGTCATTTCATGCTCATTCCGTGTTCATTCTGTGCTCATTGAGTGGTCATTCCGTGGTCATTCCGTGTTGATTCCCTGCTCATTCCCTGCTTGTTCCACGCTCATTTCCTGCTCAATCCCTGCTCATTCCGTGCTCATTCCGTGTTGATTCCCTGCTCATATTGTGCTTATTCCGTGTTTATTCTGTGTTCTTTCTGTGTTCATTCCGTAGTTTTATAAGGCCAGGATCAAACCTCGATGCATTTTCCGTACAGAGGTCTGGTATTGTGGCGTGAACCTGTCGCCGTCACTTGCCGCTGTCGTGCGGAGTTGGCTGCGGTGACACTGACGCCCATACTGTGACAGTGAAATGCTCCGCAGGCCCATCTTAGGGTAGGCAGGCTGGGGATGGGCGGAGCTCTGGCTGTACGGAACGGCATGCGCGCTGTAGGACATGAGTTGTCCGGAGCTGTGAATCGGTTATACTGCATCACGCGTGTTATAGACTGTGAGATGACGCCAGACATGAGAAGAACATACAAAGTCACACCACACACATTACACCCGGGCCGGGGCCCCTAATTTTAGGGACCCAGCTCCCGGTCCTGTTGAAGTTGAATTACTTCCATAGGGGTCCTGAGGGCCAATGCGCAGGGAAGAATTTCAGCCAGATGGTAGCGCAGGTCTGCGGGGCCTTGTCCACGTGACATCACCAATGACCTCAGGGGCCCGACTGGTGTGTCCCGGGCCCAAAAATTCTGAAGGCGGCCTTGGCGACACACGATATATCTTAGGACTGACCCTTCCTCCCCCACCGGCAAAATTCAATTCACTCACTGGAAAAAAATGTTAATGTTGTCCAAGAACCGCGTGCAGGGTCAGAGGTCACTGAAAATGGACGCCAACGATACTATTATCCCCTATGGCTTCGTTACCCCTGATTTATTTTGATGGTCGGATAATGCGTCCTTTATATTGCCCCTCCCCCGCTTGCTGTTATTCTTCTCGTTGTCTTCACAGAGAAGACGTCGCCAGTGATGCTGGGAGGTCGCGGGGTCTCCGCCGGCGATGGCCACTTTCCTCCGGTCTTTGAGAAAGGTCTGAGCGACCTCCAGGTGATGGACGGCAGTCAGGTTGTGATGAGCGTGGAGGTGTCAGGTAACCTGGATATTATACTATATGTATTTATCTGGCGTCACTCGTGAGCGCAGGCCCAGCGCTTGCTACAGACGTATTTGTTGTTTGTTTCAAGCCAATCCCACAGCGCAGATCATGTGGCTCCACAATGGCAGAGAGATTCAGGAGACGGAAGACTTCCATTGTGAGCAGACTGGTAAGAGCCATTGCCTGTATATCCAGGAAGTGTTCCCGGAGGACACCGGAAAATACACCTGCGAGGCCTGGAACAGCCTGGGACGGGCAAGAACCGAGGCCATGCTGACCGTCCAAGGTACAAGCACCCGTCCATCCCCTCCCATCGGGTCCGCTAAACGCGTGCATGCATGTGCTCCTTTTACCTTGCCCCAGGTGGCGCAGCGGACAGGCGTAGGGGGAGGGGTTTTCCTTGTTCCTGACTGTGGCCGTCATCATGGATTATACATTAAGTCCCAGACCCAGCACCCAGTATGGTGACCAACCTCACAGCAGCCCGGGAACTGCCCCAGAATTCCGGAATCTCGGATCCTTTCTGGGAGATTATGGGGCTGATTCAGAGATGCGATTGCGAAAAGATCGCAAATATACGCATCTAAGGTTAAGATCTTAGCAGGTTACAGCCCACTGCATAAACAGACACTCCCCTTGCAAACAGCGGTGGATCTTAAACTTAGACCACCATTGACTAACCCTAACTCTACGCTGTCATTTGGGATCTTAAGTGACGTGGTAGCGTATATTTAAGATCCTAAGTGTCTGCCCGCGCCCACTTTCCCTCATTTCCCTGCCTCCCCCCGCCCATTTCCATGCAAATCCTTAAGATCTTAAAGATTCGCTGCACTTAAGATCTTAAGTGCTTGCGATCGATTCAGACTTGCGATCTTAGAGAATTTACGCTCCTAACCGCTACGTACATGGCGTTGCACTATTACTACGCATGCGCAGTTTTGCGAATTTTCTAGGATCTTAAATATACGCTCCTAAGTGCCGTGGAAATCGTATCTCTGAATCAGCCCCTATCTGTCTATATATATGACTACAGGGTGACTGTAACGTTGTATATTAGTTATCTGTATATTAATATGACTGCAGGGGGACTGTAACGTTGTATATTATTTATCTGTCTATATATATGACTGCAGGGTGACTGTAACGTATATTATTTATCTGTCTATATATATGACTGCAGGGTGACTGTAACGTATATTATTATCTGTCTATATATATATATGACTGCAGGGGGACTGTAACATTGTATCTTAATTATCTGTATATTCATATGACTGCAGGGGGACTGTAACGTTGTATCTTAATTATCTGTATATTCATATGACTGCAGGGTGACTGTAACGTATATTATTTATCGGTCTATATATATATGACTGCAGGGTGACTGTTACGTATATTATTTTTCGGTCTATATATATGACTGCAGGGGGACTGTAACGTTGGATATTATTTATCTGTATATATATATGACTGCAGGGGGACTGTAACGTATATTATTTATCTGTATATTCATATGACTGCAGGGGGGGTGTAACATTGTATCCTTTATATCTGTCTATATATATGACTGCAGGGTGACTGTAACGTATATTATTTATCTGTCTATATATATATGGCACAGTCTGCAGGCTCAGTTTTCATTCTTTATTGATGATGGGAAGATGTTGTTTTGTGACAATTATCTGGTGTTTTAGAGCCGCAGGAAGGGATCCAGCCCTGGTTTATCAGCAAACCCAAACCCCTGCTCCTAGCGCCTGGGCAGAACGCGCTCATTTCCTGCGCCATTGCTGGGGACCCGTTCCCCGAGGTGCAGTGGATGAAGGACGGGCGGGAGCTGAGCGCTTGTGAGGTTCTGCAGAATGAAGATGTCTTCACCCTGATCCTCCGGGGCGTACAGGAGAGAGACGCCGGGATGTACCAGATCAGACTCAGGTGAGATCTCCGCAGTGCGCACCCTACAAACACGAGGCGCGTTCTGGAATATATGAACTGCAGGCACAATCAGACATTATGGGCCTGATCCAGAACTACGCCGATGCGCTTTGCTTACTAAAGCATCTACTCTCCCCGACACTCCCCCTGTGCGGCTGTATTTTCCCTTGCTTACGCCGGCGTAAGCAATGGAAAATACGCTCGTACAGGAGCGTTGTAACGCTAAGCCCTCCCTCCCTCATTAAACTAACTCCCCCCACCCACCTTCACTAACCTTAATGTAGTAACGTTGGGAGGACGCCCCTTCCAGCGTCACTACACTGTTCCTGCAGACGACCGATCGTTGATCGGGCGTTGCCGTAGCTACGACGGGCAACATCTGCCCGGCGCATGCGCAGATCGGCTTAATGAGGGAGTTTTAGTTAGTGAGGGAGGGCTTAGCGTTACAGCGCTCCTGTATTGCGTTATATTGTGTTGTGTTTTATTGTGTTATGTTGCATTATATTGTGTTGTGTTATATTGTGTTGCGTTGTTTGTGTTGTATTGTATTGTGTTATGTTGTATTGTATTGTGTTATGTTGCGTTGTATTGTGTTGTACTGTGTTGTATTGTGTTGCATTGTATTGTATTGTGTTGCGTTGTATTGTGTTATGTTGCGTTGTACTGTGTTGTATTGTGTTGCATTGTATTGTATTATCTTGCGTTGTATTGTGTTATGTTGCGTTGTATTGTGTAATGTTGCGTTGTATTGTGTTATGTTGTGTTGTATTGTGTTGTGTTGTATTGTGTTATGTTGCATTGTATTGTGTTGTACTGTGTTGTATTGTGTTGCATTGTACTGTATTGACCTGGACATAGTGAGTCTCTGAAGTCACTGGGGTATTTCTGCTGCCATGTTGTAACACTGATGGGCAGGTTCAGAGCACAACATTGAGGCCCTCGTCCTGACGTCACTTATTTTCCTTCAAGGAGGCTCCATGAGGGGAGTTCTGCCACCGGGCTCCGCCAGGGACCCTGTGTCACCTAGGACTGTGGGTGGCTGCTGTACCTGTGGACACACACCCCAGTCACTGGGCCAGGCTGCCCCCTGGAAGAGATGCCCCCAGGCCCTCTCTTGTATTTGACTCCTCTCAGTGACTCCTCTCAGTCTCAATGACTACTCTCAGTGACTCCTTTCAGTGACTCCTCTCAGTGTCTCCCTTCATTGACTCCTCTCATTGACTCCTCTCAGTGACTTCTCTCATTGACCCCTCACAGTGACTACTCTCATTGACTCCTCTCATTGACTCCTCTCAGTGACTCCTCTCATTGACTCCTCTCGGTGACCCCTCTCGGCGACTTCTTTCAGTGACTCCTCTCGATGACTCCTCTCAGTCTCAATGACTTCTCTCAGTGTCTCCTTTCATTGACTTCTCTCAGTGACTTCTCTCAGTGACTTCTCTCAGTGACTCCTCTCAGTCTCAATGACTTCTCTCAGTGTCTCCTTTCATTGACTTCTCTCAGTGTCTCCTTTCATTGACTCCTCTCAGTGACTCCTCTCAGTGACTCCTCTCAGGGTCTTCTCTCTGTGACTTCTCTCGGTGACTCCTCTCAGTGACTTCTCTCAGTGACTCCTCTCAGTGACTTCTCTTGGTGAATCCTCTCAGTGACTCCTCTCAGTGACTTCTCTTGGTGAATCCTCTCGGTGACTTCTCTTGGTGAATCCTCTCGGTGACTTCTCTCAGTGACTCCTCTCAGTGACTTCTCTCAGTGACTTCTCTCTGTGACTCCTCTCGGTGACTTCTCTCGGTGACTTCTCTCGGTGACTCCTCTCAGTGACTCCTCTCAGTGACTTCTGTCAGTGACTCTTCTCGGTGACTCTTCTCGGTGACTCCTCTCAGTGACTCCTCTCTGTGACTCCTCTCAGTGACTTCTCTCAGTGACTCCTCTCGGTGACTTCTCTCAGTGACTTCTCTTTGTCAATGTCCTTTTCACATTATCACTGGGGGGGCGTATTTTGTCATCTCAGCTGTCTGTGCCCCTCAGGACTATTATCCAGCTTAATTTTCCTTGATTCCCATCTTGTGGCCGGAGAGAAACATTTGTGTCCATTTACAGATGGCCGGAAGTCCAGCTTCCCATACAGCCAGCAGACACGTGGGAGATCGCTATGGTGATGTGTGTTATAACAGCCGGGGGGGGGGGTTTATTATAGGGGGTTATTCACTTCCGTTCTTACTCCACACAAACATATGCACAGAAAGTTAAGGTAGCGCTATGGTGACGGAAGTCAGCTGGGAGCGCTCTTTCCGCTGAGGTGCGTAGTTTTGCGAATCCGCTGGTTGGATGTGAGTGTTAATCAGTCCCAGTGTTTTGAAATGTGACACATTTGCGCGTCATGGAAGATCTTCTAATAGCGCGGTTGTAGCGTCCTGACGCTCGCCTCGGTCCCTGATTCTAGGCACCTGCCAGTTATGTGCCCGGCATCAGGGCCTGGATCCAGCATTCTATACCCACCATGCACATACTGAGATCACGGAACACGCGTGTTGTGTAACAAGGTATAAAGTGCCAGCGTGTATTGCGGTTTGTGTAGTTTCAGGTAATGGCACCTGCGGCCGCTGAGCGTTATTATTGTGCATGAATCGGGTAACGTGCAGTGTTCTGGTGCATCTCATCCAGGATATACAGCTTTATAAATAGTCCTCAGAGATCTGCAGGGAAAGATCTTAATATGGTAGTGATGGCGCATTCTCTGCGCCTCCGTCTCGGAGTGCGATAAAACATTACTGATCCATTATGTTAAACGCCTCGTCTCTTTGAAGGAAGCATGTGCGGGTCTGTGTGACGGAGGCATTTGCCCCAGGCATGTCCTTTACACAGGGAGAAATACATTCTCAGCACCATATATGGCGACACTTTTAAGTTTTTAATATAAACGTGAATGTCGGGGGAGGGGGATTTATGGGACGCTGCTCCCAGGACGTGTTCCTCTATTTCCTCCCTCTCTGGAAAAGCTGCGACTCAATCAAACTTCCACTTTATTATCATAGACAGAAAACCGTCTTCCCGAGGGGAAATCAGGAAACTTCAATATACATTAGGAGGGAGGAGGGGGACGTGAATGGAACACGCAGGAGGGAGGAGAGGGGGACGTTAATGGGACACGCAGGAGGGAGAGAGGGACGTGAATGGGACACGCAGGAGGGAGAGGGAGACGTGAATGGGACACGCAGGAGGGAGGGAGGGACGTGAATGGGACACGCAGGAGGGAGAGGGGGGCGTGAATGAGACACGCAGGAGGGAGAGGGGGACGTGAATGGGACACATAGCAGAGAGAGGGGGACATGAATGGGACACGAAGGAGGGAGAGGGGGACGTGATTGGGACCTGCAGGAGGGAGAGGGGGACGTGAATGGGACACGCAGGAGGGAGAGGGGGATGTGAATGGAAGCTAGTTAGTACGCACAGCGCATCGGCGTAGGTCTGGATCATGCCCCATCAGCGTACATACGAACGAAGAGGCGGGGCATCCATAAGACACCGGTAGCTACGCTTTGTTGGGGGAGGGAGGCATTTACATTGTACAGTATGCGCCGGGTTAGGCGGTTACCTACGTGAATGCATTACGCACCTCAGTACTTACGCTTAAGGTAGGGTTTGAAGCGTAAAATGGCCAAAGTACGTTCGAGAGAGGGGAGTGGCTAGAAAATTCGACAGTGTAAATACGCTGCGCGATCTAACGTAACCAGCCGTAGGCCTGGATTTACTCCAATATCCACAACCGGTAACGTGTGCCCCACTACAACATGTAATGTAGAACATTGAATATCCACAACCGGTAACGTGTGCCCCACTATAACATGCAATGTAGAACATTGAATATCCACAACCGGTAACGTGTGCCCCTCTATAACATGCAATGTAGAAATATAACTCACACACATTGAATGTAAATATATGATCACCTTTGTATACTGTGTATTCTCAGTCACTGAGTTGTATAATGTGTGTTCTCAGTCACTCTGAGTTTTATACTGTGTGTTCTCAGTTATTGAATTGTATACTGTGTGTTCTCAGTCACTCTGAGTTGTATAGTGTGTATTCTCAGTCACTCTGAGTTGTATAGTGTGTATTCTCAGTCACTCTGAGTTGTATAGTGTGTGTTCTCAGTCAATATGAGTTGTATAATGTGTGTTCTCAGTCACTGAGTTGTATACTGTGTGTTCTCAGTTACTGAGTTGTATACTGTGTGTTCTCAGTTACTGAGTTGTATACTGTGTGTTCTCAGTCACTCTGAGTTGTATAATGTGTGTTCTCAGTCACTGAGTTGTATACTGTGTGTTCTCAGTCACTCTGAGTTGTATAATGTGTGTTCTCAGTCACTCTGAGTTGTATAATGTGTGTTCTCAGTCACTCTGAGTTGTATACTGTGTGTTCTCAGTCACTGACTTGTATACCGTGTGTTCTGAAGGGCTGAAATAGCTCCCTCTCCCTTTCCCCCGAGCACATGCGCAGTACACTCCGCACCATCATAAAGACGGAGCCCAAGATCCCACATCCGTGGTAGAACTCTGTTTTCCATGCAAGCGCATTCTGCTCGCATCACAATGATAAACAAACAAGACTGGACACATAAGCTTGCACTCTATAAGAGAGGAGGTGTGATACATGAGAATAATAACCGACAGACTGGGGGAAAGAGGACTCGCCACATAAGCTTACACTCTATAAGACAGGAGGTTGGATACATGAGGGTAAAAACAGGCAGTCTGGGCTTAGATGTCTCGGCTCATAAGCTTACGCTCTATAGGACAGGAGGTGTGATACATGATGGGCATTCGTTATAGTGCTCAGTATCAGGACTGGGGGATTACTCCTATCATTGCAGTTATCCTCCTTCAGATAGAGATCTCTGCAGTTTCTGCGTCTGTGTTGTCCGTGGTTGTTGTGAACAATGTGAATTATTCGCCTTTCACACACTGACCCATATGACAGATTTCTGGCTTCACACGTACCTGGGAGGGGGGATACAAGTCACTATTGTTAGCAGGATGAGAGAAAACAAGTAACAAATTCTGACGTGCTTAATTGTTTTTCCTGCGGCTAAAAAATCCCCCTTTGTTTGCATTGCAGGAACTCTGTGGGAGACTGTAGCTGCCAGGTGTCTCTGATGCTACGAGAGAGCCCAGTGGGCCGAGTGCTTGGATTGTAAGTCACCCAGGGGTTCTCAGGCCGAACGACTGGCTGCTGCTATTTTTTACTCTGCTAATTCTCTTCTCTCGCAGACCTATGAGCCTCATAATCCCCCAAATGTGACCCATCAAGAGACAGCCAGGGAGTTACACTGAGGCAGGGATCATTTTTTTTGTTGGGTCTTTCCCTTATAAGGCCACTGAAGTCATCACTGATGCAATTAAGTGATGGTCTGTGTCCTGCTGATCAGACTCTCCTCCCCTAGGACTTTTCTTCCTAGCTCACAAATTGTTTGATTTGAAAGCCAAACCTCCCTAAGTGCCTCTTTCTCTCTTTCCTCTCGCTGACACTCAGGCAAAGGGAGCAGCCAGGCTTTGCGGAGCGAGATGGATGTGAACATGACAATGCATTAAGCCTTGGTGGGGTCACCCAGAGAACAGACAACCAGGAGAACATTCGTGGGGTTCTCAAGAGGAGAGTTGAGGTCAAGGAACATACGGAGGAAAAACTTAGGCAGCAAGAGATCGAGCAATTGGACTTCCGACAAGTATTGGGAAAGAAGGCAACCACAAGAACTGATTCAGACGAGAATCTGAAGGACAGCTTGACCGAACAGATGGACTTCAGAGCCAACCTTCAGCGGCAGGTCAAGCCTAAGGCCTTGTCTGATGAAGAGCGTAAAGTCAACAGCCCACAGCAAGTGGATTTCCGTTCAGTCTTAGGGAAAAAAGGCACCATCCCAAAGACCCCTGTTCAGGACAAAGTTCCGGCCAAGCCAGCCACCCCTGACTTCAGGTCAGTTTTGGGAAACAAGAAGAAAGTGCCTACTGAGAATGGCAACATAAACAGCAACAGCACCGAGCCCATTGAAAACGCCAAACCTCTTGCCAAGTTTGACAAGTTCAAACCACTGGTTAAGGAAGAGCAGCCGAAAAGTGTGGTTAAGGAGGAAAATGCCAAGCCAGTGACAAATCAAGAAAAGCTCAAATCACCATTCACTCAGGATAAGGCTAAACCCGGGGTCAAGGATGAGAAGCCTAAACCCGGGGTCAAGGATGAGAGTACAAAAGCATCGGTCATTCAAGAGAACGCAAAACCAGTGATCAAGGATGAAAAATTAAAGCCAGTGGCCAAAGTAGACAATTCTAAACCAGTGGCCAAAGTAGACAATTCTAAACCAGTGGCCAAAGTAGACAATTCTAAGCCAGTGGCCAAAGTAGACAGTTCTAAGCCAGTGGCCAAAGTAGACAGTTCTAAACCAGTAGCCAAGATAGACAATTCTAAACCAGTGGCTAAAGACAATTCTAAACCAGAAGTTAAGGAAGAGATTTCTACACCTTCAGTCCGGGCAGACAATTTAAAGCCAGTGGTCAAGGAAGATCCTGCCAAGCCATCATCCGTGGAGGAGGAGACCAAACCTGATGTACAAGAGCAGAATGCAGCACCCCTGGTCCAGGAAGACAAGGTTGAGCAAAACTGCTTGTCTGAAGTGGACGGGGAGGTGGGTCACAAGACTGTGGGGACACCACCGGTCTTCTCAGAGGTTCTGAAAGATGCAAAGTTGGTGGATGGAGAGAAGCTGCTTCTACAGTGCCGTGTCACCTCAGACCCACCAGCCTCCATCACATGGACTCTCCACGGCAAAGCCATCAAGTCCTCCAAGTTCATTGTTCTGCTCCAAGAAGGTAATTAATTCCATCATTCATTCATTCATTCAGCTTGTGCTGCTGGTGTATGTTTTCTTGGCAGGTGTGCTAGCAATCTAAATAATCGAGCATGTCTATGAGAAGGTCTAATCTGCTTTGCCAGTGTTAGTCTCTCTATATGCAGTGTGTATAGTTTTGATTTTTATCCTCAAAGCAGCGATTTATTCCACATTATTGATGTTTATTGCATAGATGATTATTGCATGACCTATAAAACATGCATCCACATATCTGTATACTGTAAGATAGACTGCATGGTATTTGCCTTTATACGGAGCCTTTCAGTAGCTGGCAGACACAAGCGATGTCTCTCATTGTTTTGGTTGGTGCTCTACCATGTAATCTGATTGGCCTTTATTGCCCCTGGTTGTTATAACTGCCCCCTGCTGTGTGTGAATGGCAGGGGTGTCACATGTTGCTATTATATTATTTGTGCTGTGTAGACACTATACAGATCAGAACCTCTCTCAGATAACAGTAATACACCCCAGCACCCCCAGATAACATAAATATGCCCCAGCACCCCCAGATAACATTAATGCACTCCAGCACCCACAGATCACATGAATACACCCCAGCACCCCCAGATAACCTAAATACACCCCAACACCCCCCAGATATATTAATGCACCTCAGCACCCACAGATCACATGAATACACCCCAGCACCCCCAGATAACCTAAATACACCCCAGCACCCACAGATCACATGAATATACCCCAGCACCCCAGATATTAATGCTCCTCAGCACCTCCAGATAACATGAATACACCCCAGAACCCCCTGATAATATTAATGCACCTCAGCACCCACAGATCACATGAATACACCCCAGCACCCCCAGATGATATTAATGCTCCTCAGCACCCACAGATCACATGAATATACCCCAGCACCCCAGATATTAATGCTCCTCAGCACCTCCAGATAACATGAATACACCCCAGAACCCCCTGATAATATTAATGCACCTCAGCACCCACAGATCACATGAATACACCCCAGCACCCCCAGATAACCTAAATACACCCCAGCACCCACAGATCACATGAATATACCCCAGCACCCCAGATATTAATGCTCCTCAGCACCTCCAGATAACATGAATACACCCCAGAACCCCCTGATAATATTAATGCACCTCAGCACCCACAGATCACATGAATACACCCCAGCGGACAGTATCTGTGTAATAATATAATAATAATAATATAGTATTAGAGATGAGAGGTGATAAATAACAGTGTAATAGTAACGCTGGACAGTATCTGTGTAATAATATAATAATAATAATATAGTATTAGAGATGAGAGGTGATAAATAACAGTGTAATAGTAACGCTGGACAGTATCTGTGTAATAATATAATAATAATAATATAGTATTAGAGATGAGAGGTGATAAATAACAGTGTAATAGTAACGCTGGACAGTATCTGTGTAATAATATAATAATAATAATATAGTATTAGAGATGAGAGGTGATAAATAACAGTGTAATAGTAACGCTGGACAGTATCTGTGTAATAATATAATAATAATAATATAGTATTAGAGATGAGAGGTGATAAATAACAGTGTAATAGTAACGCTGGACAGTATCTGTGTAATAATATAATAATAATAATATAGTATTAGAGATGAGAGGTGATAAATAACAGTGTAATAGTAACGCTGGACAGTATCTGTGTAATAATATAATAATAATAATATAGTATTAGAGATGAGAGGTGATAAATAACAGTGTAATAGTAACGCTGGACAGTATCTGTGTAATAATATAATAATAATAATATAGTATTAGAGATGAGAGGTGATAAATAACAGTGTAATAGTAACGCTGGACAGTATCTGTGTAATAATATAATAATAATAATATAGTATTAGAGATGAGAGGTGATAAATAACAGTGTAATAGTAACGCTGGACAGTATCTGTGTAATAATATAATAATAATAATATAGTATTAGAGATGAGAGGTGATAAATAACAGTGTAATAGTAACGCTGGACAGTATCTGTGTAATAATATAATAATAATAATATAGTATTAGAGATGAGAGGTGATAAATAACAGTGTAATAGTAACGCTGGACAGTATCTGTGTAATAATATAATAATAATAATATAGTATTAGAGATGAGAGGTGATAAATAACAGTGTAATAGTAACGCTGGACAGTATCTGTGTAATAATATAATAATAATAATATAGTATTAGAGATGAGAGGTGATAAATAACAGTGTAATAGTAACGCTGGACAGTATCTGTGTAATAATATAATAATAATAATATAGTATTAGAGATGAGAGGTGATAAATAACAGTGTAATAGTAACGCTGGACAGTATCTGTGTAATAATATAATAATAATAATATAGTATTAGAGATGAGAGGTGATAAATAACAGTGTAATAGTAACGCTGGACAGTATCTGTGTAATAATATAATAATAATAATATAGTATTAGAGATGAGAGGTGATAAATAACAGTGTAATAGTAACGCTGGACAGTATCTGTGTAATAATATAATAATAATAATATAGTATTAGAGATGAGAGGTGATAAATAACAGTGTAATAGTAACGCTGGACAGTATCTGTGTAATAATATAATAATAATAATATAGTATTAGAGATGAGAGGTGATAAATAACAGTGTAATAGTAACGCTGGACAGTATCTGTGTAATAATATAATAATAATAATATAGTATTAGAGATGAGAGGTGATAAATAACAGTGTAATAGTAACGCTGGACAGTATCTGTGTAATAATATAATAATAATAATATAGTATTAGAGATGAGAGGTGATAAATAACAGTGTAATAGTAACGCTGGACAGTATCTGTGTAATAATATAATAATAATAATATAGTATTAGAGATGAGAGGTGATAAATAACAGTGTAATAGTAACGCTGGACAGTATCTGTGTAATAATATAATAATAATAATATAGTATTAGAGATGAGAGGTGATAAATAACAGTGTAATAGTAACGCTGGACAGTATCTGTGTAATAATATAATAATAATAATATAGTATTAGAGATGAGAGGTGATAAATAACAGTGTAATAGTAACGCTGGACAGTATCTGTGTAATAATATAATAATAATAATATAGTATTAGAGATGAGAGGTGATAAATAACAGTGTAATAGTAACGCTGGACAGTATCTGTGTAATAATATAATAATAATAATATAGTATTAGAGATGAGAGGTGATAAATAACAGTGTAATAGTAACGCTGGACAGTATCTGTGTAATAATATAATAATAATAATATAGTATTAGAGATGAGAGGTGATAAATAACAGTGTAATAGTAACGCTGGACAGTATCTGTGTAATAATATAATAATAATAATATAGTATTAGAGATGAGAGGTGATAAATAACAGTGTAATAGTAACGCTGGACAGTATCTGTGTAATAATATAATAATAATAATATAGTATTAGAGATGAGAGGTGATAAATAACAGTGTAATAGTAACGCTGGACAGTATCTGTGTAATAATATAATAATAATAATATAGTATTAGAGATGAGAGGTGATAAATAACAGTGTAATAGTAACGCTGGACAGTATCTGTGTAATAATATAATAATAATAATATAGTATTAGAGATGAGAGGTGATAAATAACAGTGTAATAGTAACGCTGGACAGTATCTGTGTAATAATATAATAATAATAATATAGTATTAGAGATGAGAGGTGATAAATAACAGTGTAATAGTAACGCTGGACAGTATCTGTGTAATAATATAATAATAATAATATAGTATTAGAGATGAGAGGTGATAAATAACAGTGTAATAGTAACGCTGGACAGTATCTGTGTAATAATATAATAATAATAATATAGTATTAGAGATGAGAGGTGATAAATAACAGTGTAATAGTAACGCTGGACAGTATCTGTGTAATAATATAATAATAATAATATAGTATTAGAGATGAGAGGTGATAAATAACAGTGTAATAGTAACGCTGGACAGTATCTGTGTAATAATATAATAATAATAATATAGTATTAGAGATGAGAGGTGATAAATAACAGTGTAATAGTAACGCTGGACAGTATCTGTGTAATAATATAATAATAATAATATAGTATTAGAGATGAGAGGTGATAAATAACAGTGTAATAGTAACGCTGGACAGTATCTGTGTAATAATATAATAATAATAATATAGTATTAGAGATGAGAGGTGATAAATAACAGTGTAATAGTAACGCTGGACAGTATCTGTGTAATAATATAATAATAATAATATAGTATTAGAGATGAGAGGTGATAAATAACAGTGTAATAGTAACGCTGGACAGTATCTGTGTAATAATATAATAATAATAATATAGTATTAGAGATGAGAGGTGATAAATAACAGTGTAATAGTAACGCTGGACAGTATCTGTGTAATAATATAATAATAATAATATAGTATTAGAGATGAGAGGTGATAAATAACAGTGTAATAGTAACGCTGGACAGTATCTGTGTAATAATATAATAATAATAATATAGTATTAGAGATGAGAGGTGATAAATAACAGTGTAATAGTAACGCTGGACAGTATCTGTGTAATAATATAATAATAATAATATAGTATTAGAGATGAGAGGTGATAAATAACAGTGTAATAGTAACGCTGGACAGTATCTGTGTAATAATATAATAATAATAATATAGTATTAGAGATGAGAGGTGATAAATAACAGTGTAATAGTAACGCTGGACAGTATCTGTGTAATAATATAATAATAATAATATAGTATTAGAGATGAGAGGTGATAAATAACAGTGTAATAGTAACGCTGGACAGTATCTGTGTAATAATATAATAATAATAATATAGTATTAGAGATGAGAGGTGATAAATAACAGTGTAATAGTAACGCTGGACAGTATCTGTGTAATAATATAATAATAATAATATAGTATTAGAGATGAGAGGTGATAAATAACAGTGTAATAGTAACGCTGGACAGTATCTGTGTAATAATATAATAATAATAATATAGTATTAGAGATGAGAGGTGATAAATAACAGTGTAATAGTAACGCTGGACAGTATCTGTGTAATAATATAATAATAATAATATAGTATTAGAGATGAGAGGTGATAAATAACAGTGTAATAGTAACGCTGGACAGTATCTGTGTAATAATATAATAATAATAATATAGTATTAGAGATGAGAGGTGATAAATAACAGTGTAATAGTAACGCTGGACAGTATCTGTGTAATAATATAATAATAATAATATAGTATTAGAGATGAGAGGTGATAAATAACAGTGTAATAGTAACGCTGGACAGTATCTGTGTAATAATATAATAATAATAATATAGTATTAGAGATGAGAGGTGATAAATAACAGTGTAATAGTAACGCTGGACAGTATCTGTGTAATAATATAATAATAATAATATAGTATTAGAGATGAGAGGTGATAAATAACAGTGTAATAGTAACGCTGGACAGTATCTGTGTAATAATATAATAATAATAATATAGTATTAGAGATGAGAGGTGATAAATAACAGTGTAATAGTAACGCTGGACAGTATCTGTGTAATAATATAATAATAATAATATAGTATTAGAGATGAGAGGTGATAAATAACAGTGTAATAGTAACGCTGGACAGTATCTGTGTAATAATATAATAATAATAATATAGTATTAGAGATGAGAGGTGATAAATAACAGTGTAATAGTAACGCTGGACAGTATCTGTGTAATAATATAATAATAATAATATAGTATTAGAGATGAGAGGTGATAAATAACAGTGTAATAGTAACGCTGGACAGTATCTGTGTAATAATATAATAATAATAATATAGTATTAGAGATGAGAGGTGATAAATAACAGTGTAATAGTAACGCTGGACAGTATCTGTGTAATAATATAATAATAATAATATAGTATTAGAGATGAGAGGTGATAAATAACAGTGTAATAGTAACGCTGGACAGTATCTGTGTAATAATATAATAATAATAATATAGTATTAGAGATGAGAGGTGATAAATAACAGTGTAATAGTAACGCTGGACAGTATCTGTGTAATAATATAATAATAATAATATAGTATTAGAGATGAGAGGTGATAAATAACAGTGTAATAGTAACGCTGGACAGTATCTGTGTAATAATATAATAATAATAATATAGTATTAGAGATGAGAGGTGATAAATAACAGTGTAATAGTAACGCTGGACAGTATCTGTGTAATAATATAATAATAATAATATAGTATTAGAGATGAGAGGTGATAAATAACAGTGTAATAGTAACGCTGGACAGTATCTGTGTAATAATATAATAATAATAATATAGTATTAGAGATGAGAGGTGATAAATAACAGTGTAATAGTAACGCTGGACAGTATCTGTGTAATAATATAATAATAATAATATAGTATTAGAGATGAGAGGTGATAAATAACAGTGTAATAGTAACGCTGGACAGTATCTGTGTAATAATATAATAATAATAATATAGTATTAGAGATGAGAGGTGATAAATAACAGTGTAATAGTAACGCTGGACAGTATCTGTGTAATAATATAATAATAATAATATAGTATTAGAGATGAGAGGTGATAAATAACAGTGTAATAGTAACGCTGGACAGTATCTGTGTAATAATATAATAATAATAATATAGTATTAGAGATGAGAGGTGATAAATAACAGTGTAATAGTAACGCTGGACAGTATCTGTGTAATAATATAATAATAATAATATAGTATTAGAGATGAGAGGTGATAAATAACAGTGTAATAGTAACGCTGGACAGTATCTGTGTAATAATATAATAATAATAATATAGTATTAGAGATGAGAGGTGATAAATAACAGTGTAATAGTAACGCTGGACAGTATCTGTGTAATAATATAATAATAATAATATAGTATTAGAGATGAGAGGTGATAAATAACAGTGTAATAGTAACGCTGGACAGTATCTGTGTAATAATATAATAATAATAATATAGTATTAGAGATGAGAGGTGATAAATAACAGTGTAATAGTAACGCTGGACAGTATCTGTGTAATAATATAATAATAATAATATAGTATTAGAGATGAGAGGTGATAAATAACAGTGTAATAGTAACGCTGGACAGTATCTGTGTAATAATATAATAATAATAATATAGTATTAGAGATGAGAGGTGATAAATAACAGTGTAATAGTAACGCTGGACAGTATCTGTGTAATAATATAATAATAATAATATAGTATTAGAGATGAGAGGTGATAAATAACAGTGTAATAGTAACGCTGGACAGTATCTGTGTAATAATATAATAATAATAATATAGTATTAGAGATGAGAGGTGATAAATAACAGTGTAATAGTAACGCTGGACAGTATCTGTGTAATAATATAATAATAATAATATAGTATTAGAGATGAGAGGTGATAAATAACAGTGTAATAGTAACGCTGGACAGTATCTGTGTAATAATATAATAATAATAATATAGTATTAGAGATGAGAGGTGATAAATAACAGTGTAATAGTAACGCTGGACAGTATCTGTGTAATAATATAATAATAATAATATAGTATTAGAGATGAGAGGTGATAAATAACAGTGTAATAGTAACGCTGGACAGTATCTGTGTAATAATATAATAATAATAATATAGTATTAGAGATGAGAGGTGATAAATAACAGTGTAATAGTAACGCTGGACAGTATCTGTGTAATAATATAATAATAATAATATAGTATTAGAGATGAGAGGTGATAAATAACAGTGTAATAGTAACGCTGGACAGTATCTGTGTAATAATATAATAATAATAATATAGTATTAGAGATGAGAGGTGATAAATAACAGTGTAATAGTAACACTGCTCAGTATCTGTGTGAAGTAAACAATTCAAAGATATTTCCCTGCATGCAAAGTATAACTTGACTCCCCCTGAAATCAGCATGGTTTAGCACAGGAGTAACCTTCCTCTCTTAGGGCCGTATTCAGACCTCCGGCCGCATATGCAATCTTAAAGACCGCGTATACACAATCTACGTTGCAAAAAGTAACTTAGATACCGTAACGAAATTACTGCGCATACGCAGTAGTTCATATTGGTAAACACCGGCCGCATTGCATATGGTAAGGGTTAGGGTTAGGTCTGAATAAGGTCTGAATACGGCAAGTCTGAATCATGCCCACTGTTATTATTTGCCTTGTGTAGACACGCTCCTCACTCTTTATTCCTCGCTCTTCATTCCTCTTCATTCCTCACTCTTTATTTTTTGTTTTTTTGCTTTCCTTTATTGTTCGGTCTTCTTTCATCACTCTTCATGCTTCATTTTTTGCTCTTCATCCATCATTCTTCATTCCTCCCTCTTCATTCTTCCTTCCTCGCTTTTCATTCTTCGGTCTTCATTCCTCGCTCTTCATTATTCAGTTTTGTACTCTGCTCTTCTGTCTTCATTCCTCGCTCTTCATTATTCAGTTTTGTACTCCGCTCTTCTGTCTTCATTCCTCGCTCTTCATTCTTCGGTCTTCATTCTTGTACTTTGTTCTTCGATCTTCATTCCTCGCTCTTCATTCTTTGGTCTTCATTCTTGTACTTTACTCTTTGTTCTTTATTCTTCGCTCTTCATTCTTCAGTCTTCATTCTTTTACTTTGCTCTTTGTTCTTCATTCCTCGCTCTTCATCCATCATTCTTCATTCCTCCCTCTTCAGTCTTCATTCTTGTACTTTGCTCTTCATTCCTCGCTTTTTTTTCTTCGGTCTTCATTCCTCGCTCTTCATTTTTCAGTCATGTACTCTGCTCTTCGGTCTTCATTCCTTGGTCTTCATTCTTGTACTTTGCTCTTCATTCCTCGCTTTTCATTCTTCGATCTTCATTCCTCGCTCTTCATTTTTCATCTTCATTCCTTGGTCTTCATTCTTGTACTTTGTTCTTCGGTCTTCATTCCTCGCTCTTCATTCTTTGGTCTTCATTCTTGTACTTTGCTCTTTGTTCTTCATTCCTCACTCTTCATTCTTCAGTACTCTTTTTTCTGCTTTGGTCTTGTTGAGAGGAAAACATTTCCTTTGAGGTTCGAGCTCTGTGATGAGAGAGGGTTAATTACACGGGACAAGTGTGTTTCCTCTGGGGAAATGTGTCTGAGGTCAGTGAGGGCAGAGACAGAAATTCCAGATGATTGCAGGGAGAGATAACATTACAGGCTCCGATATGTGAGTTATCTACATGTGCAGCTCATATAACAAGTTCTCTTTACTGGTCCTGGTCGTCTCCTACTAATCCATCTTCCACAGAACCATGTGGTGGCACAGATACCGAAGGACATATGGCCTTATAGCCATCAATAATGGCTGCTTCCATCTACGACAGGGATTTTATCCAGCTGGTGGTAATAATTAACGGCCTTGGCTAGTGGTAATAATTGCCAGCCCTGGTTGATGGTGAGGTAGCCGATCTTGGATAATGGTTAGATTTGCAAGCAGTGGCTGGTTATAATAATTGCCGGCCCTGGTTGATGGTGAAGTAGCTGGTCTTGGCTAATGGTTAGATTTGCCGGCCGTGGCTGGTGGGAATAATTGCCGGCCCTGGTTGATGGTGAGGTAGCCGGTCTTGTATAATGGTTAGATTTGCCTGCCGTGGCTGGTAGTAAAATTGCCAGCCGTGGTTGATGGTGAGGTAGCCGGTCTTGGATAATGGTTAGATTTGCTGGCCGTGGCTGTTGGTAGTAATTTCCGGCCCTGGTTGATGGTGAAGTAGCTGGTCTTGGCTAATGGTTAGATTTGCCTGCCGTGGCTGGTGGTAACAATTGCCGGCCCTTTTTGATGGTGAGGTAGCCGGTCTTGGATAATGGTTAGATTTGCCTGCCGTGGCTGGTGGTAAAATTGCCAGCCTTGGTTGATGATGAGGTAGCCGGTCTTGGCAGGTGGTATGATTTTATGGTAACATTTGTCTAGAGGTCAGATTTGCTGATGGTAAGATTTAATGGCTTATGGTAAGAATTTCGTCCTTGGTAGCTGACATTTGCTGTCTTTGGTTGGTGAAAGTTCTGTTGCTCTGTAACAGTTGTGCAACTACAAGTACCAGCATGCCCGGATAGCCCAGATAATGTCTTCCCTACAGTTATCAGCTGTATCTCACTGTGCTGATGGTCTGGGACAGCTGACAATACAAAGGTCACCTAAGACGGGTGTGTGTGATAGACAATCCTAATCCTGGTATTGTCGTGTCACACAGAGGCATTATCAGCTCTGAGGAAATGTCACCGGTCACACAAACACTACAATTGACACACAATCTGTGTTTGATAATGCTACACTCACACAATACACTGTAATGCAGAGACCCAACTCTCCCTGATCAGTATTCACCTATAAAATTATAGCCCTTTGTAGCCCTTTTCCCACCAAATCTTTCGTCTTGTAATGAATTCTTATCCACCCCTGACTCTTAATGTACACGTCATAAAGCATAGTGGTCATGTACACATAGGGAGTGCCGCCATTTTGTTTCCTGGTCACATGATCATGTTTGCATGACTGGATCCATAGGTATATAGGTTGCATTGTTTGTTGGTTCTGACAATGATCATTACAGACATTACCTCTTGATTACAGGGCCCTTGTGTTCTCTCACCATTGAGAAGACATTTCCTGAGGATGAAGGCCAGTATAAATGCATAGCAGAGAATGCAGCGGGAAAGGCAGAGTGCACCTGTAATGTCACTGTGGAAGGTGAGTGTTGTGTCATTATGGCCGCCCTCTGCTGAGTATCGGCCCATCCTGACTGCTTCACCGGGGGCAAGGATAGGGCTTCACTTATCATCCAGAGGAATATTACAATCCCGGGACAGCGTCACACAGATTACAGCCCAGCGCCATGTCCCACTGTGAAGAACGACGTTTCAGTATCCCAGCGTCACTGGTTGAGGCTGATCAAGAGAGTGACCGGAGCACCTGTCCGCACCCCCCATATCTCCATTATCCAGTATCTCCTCAGCAGCGTCTTATGCATTGTGCCATAGTGGCCGTTATACAATCACTGGCGTTTAATTGTCATTATCAGATATGTAAAATGTATCACAGCGCTGAGAAGATCGTTATATTCCTGCCTCTCATTCATAATAATGGGTAATAATGGATAATAATGGATAATAATGAATAATAATGCATAATAATGGGTAATAAAGGATAATAATGAATAATAATGGATAATGGATAATGAATAATAATAAATAATCACAGCGCTGATCGTTATATTCCTGCCTCTCATTCATAATAATGGGTAATAATGGATAATAATGGATAATAATGAATAATAATGCATAATATAATAACAAGCTTTGTGCAGAAAATGGCCACAATCTTCATTAGTGCATGTGCACGCAGAGGGCATCCAGCATGGATCTGGATTTTCAAGCCCGTCTGCACGGTCGGAACAATACAGGGCAGCATTCTTATTGCTTGTCTGCATGGGGGTACAGTAAAGGCTTGGCTAATCTTTTGTATGACCCTCATTTATGCACCGCCCTATTTTAAGTGGGGCTAGTGTGTAAATGTGAAAGTAGTGTCCTGCACACAGAAAAATATAAGTGCAAAAGGAGTATTACATCCCATGACTAATACACTACACTTATTATAATTATAGACA
>WWET01006121.1:44115-76730 GCA_011038615.1 Limnodynastes dumerilii
TATTTAAGATCCTAGAAAATTTGCAAAACTGCGCATGCGTAGTAATAGTGCAACGCCGTTTACGTAGCGGTTAGGAGCGTAAATTCGCTAAGAGCGTAAGTTTGAATTGCACGCAAGCACTTAAGATCTTAAGTGCTGCGAATCTTTAAGATCTTAAGGATTTGCATGGAAATGGGCGGGGGGAGGCAGGGAAATGAGGGAAAGTGGGCGCGGGCTGACACTTAGGATCTTAAATGAACGCTACCACGTCACTTAAGATCCCAAATGACAGCGTAGAGTTAGGGCTAGTCAATGGTGGTCTAAGTTTAAGATCCACCTCTGTTTGCAAGGGGAGTGACTCTTTATGCAGTGGGCTGGAACCTGCTAGGATCTTAACATTAGATGCGTATATTTGCGATCTTTTCGCAATCGCATCTCTGAATCAGCCCCAAAATGTACCCTAAAGTGTATTTTAGTATAAAAATGTGTAATAAAAAAATAAATACATGTAGCGACTCACCGTTTAGCAGTCATCTGTCTTGGGATGACTTGCTTGGATTTTCAGCTTCTTCTGAAGAGGTTCTTCCAGTGCTGCCAGCTGATCTTCAGCCTCTTCTGGCCCTTTCTACGATGCACCCCTTCTTCCTCCTCGGTGTCCCTGCTACTAATGACCGGTCTGTCGCTAGAGGGCCCCCTTTTATAGAAGAAATAACATCACCAACACTAGAGCCCTAGAGAGAGAGATTTTAACTTGCTTACTTTTTTTGTCACCCAGAATTCTTACACATTGGTTAGTCAGCACTTATAACCCAGTTTAACATCCACACAAATATGCTAATCTAGTCCAGAACAAACAAACTCTTTTTTTAAGTTTATTTCCTGTATTGTGCTTGTATTGTGGCTGTGTATCATGCATTAGCTATATTGCTGGCAGGTCCCCCGTAGCACACACATTAACCCTAGTACTTCCAGCGCATTTAGTGCAAGCAGTACTAGGTTTAATGTGTATTATAGTGTGTTAATGTGCGGACTCAGCAGCCCTAGGGTTAATGGGCCTGATCCAGACTTACACCGATGCGCTGTGCTTACTAAAACACAGCGTATCGGCGTTCACTTTCACCGACACTCCCCCTGTGCGGGCATATGGCCCCTTCCTTACGCCGGCTGAAGGCTACCCTAACTTCAGCCGGCATAAAGGAAGGGGCCATACGCCGGCGTAAAGGAAGGGGCCATACGCTTGCACAGGAGCGTATGGCCGCCTAGCCAGCCCCCCACCCTCATTAAACTAGATCCCCATGCCCACCTACACTAACCTGAACGTAGGGACGCTGGGGGACGTCCCCTCCAGCGTCCCTATGGCGCTGCTATGGACGCGATCAGGCGTTGTCGAAGCAATACCGGGCAACATCTGCCCGGCGCATGCGCAGATCGGCTTTTCAGCCAATTTTACGCTTACGCCCGGCGTCCTAGCAACGGCGTGCGTTGTTCTGGATCGGGCCCAATGTGTAGACTCGCCGGCTGCACACACATTAACCCTAATACTGCTGACAGGGCGCAGCTATATTGCAGCCAGTACTAGGGTTGATTTGTTTTATTCTGTGGATCACACACACAGGACATTAACTTACCTCTTTTCTGCTTCTCACCTTTCTTCCTTTTTCTACTTCCTCCTTCATTCTTCCATCAGGTGCCTTTTATCTAGATGTATATAAAAAAAATTGGATGTTTGTATTTTAAAAAATGTCAATACATGTACAGTATGTGTATATGTTCAGCCTTTATTACTATACCTGCATGCATGTGTGTGTCCAGCCTTTATTACTATACCCCCCTGCATGTGTGTTTCCAGCCATTATTACTATACCCCCCTGTATGTGTGTGTGCAGCCATTATTACTATACAGCCTGTATGTGCGTGTGCAGTTATTAGGCCTGATCCAGAGCTACGCTGTGCTGCTGTTCTTAATTACGGCCACTGTAGCTCTTAGGCACTCCCCCTGACACTCCCCCTGTCCTGGTGTAATTACACTTTGTTACACCGGCTGAAGGCTACCCTAACTTCAGCCGGCATAACCGAGTGTAATTAAACCGGGACCAGAGCCTAATGTCTATTACCCTGTCCCTCCAACCTAATTTAACTGCCTTCCCCGCCTATGCTCCGTAACTGCAGCGTAGTTACGGTGCTCCCCGCCCCTTTCTCCATAACTATGCTGCAGTTACGGAAGCATGATCCTGGACTAAGATTTTCATTAATTACGCTGGGCAACATCCTCTCATTTTACTGACCTGTAATGCTGTCTCTGCATGTCTTCCTCTTCTTGTTCTCTCCTCCGCAGCTCTCCACTGAATGAATGTCGCTTAAGTGACCTTGGGGTCATGGCAGTGTCATTCTGATGGGAGAGAGCTGCGGAGGAGGAACTGTTCACACTGACACTGACTCAGAGCCTGGCTGCCTCATCGCTGTGGATAATGAGTCAGCCAGGCAGTTTCTGTATTACTGAAGACTTTTCCATGTAGAGACAGGTCCGCAGAGGTGCAATCAGGAAGAGCAGGGGGGGAGCAGAGAACAAAGCTCCTGGCCGCAGTTGATGAGGTGAGGGCACTGGAGATGCAGAGTTTCAAATAGAGGTGCCGCACTGTTACTGAATTGGGGATGAGGGAACTTGTACACTCAATGGTCTGTCTGGTGGTATTTGTTTGCAGCAGTTATGTTGGGGGGAGGCAGTGGTGGGTATAAGTGCAGCTGTTCTCAGCCCTGTCCAGGAGCAGCATGCACACAGGCCCTTTAAATCCTACTCACAGCTCCAAGTTACCTGCTCCTGTCAATAAAGCAGATTCAATCCTCCAACCCCTTGCTCGTGCGGCAAATAAATTATGATGTCACTGGGGCGGCGGGAGATTCCTCACAGTATAAGAGCTGAAAAAATAGTTTATTAGAGCATGTTAATATCTAATGATTTTACAAAGAACCTCCCTCAACCTCCAAACACCACCCAGTACACCAGGATGAGTTATTATGGCCATCTCTCTCCTCTCATGTGAAGGCATTTACAGTGAACCCAGCAGAGGGCTCTCAATTGACATGCGCAACGCTATGAAATCTCTATCTCTATAATAGGGCACATTTTCCTAAATTGTAGAATAATTGTTATTTACTCTAAAATCTCACCAAAGGCACTCCCCTGGAACATTTTCAACAAAAAAAGCAGCTAGTGAAAAGACCTTCTTTACACTGAGTTCTGCCTTCCTAATTATATGCCCCACTCTCCGCTCCCTGTTGGTGTCCCCAAGGGCTTTTTCCTCTACACCTCCTCATTGGGTAACCTCATCAGCACCTTTGGTTTCAGCTACCACCTCTACACTGATGACACTCAAATTTACCTCTCCTCCCCTGACCTCAATCCCTCACTTCTGTCTAAGATTTCCAAGTGCCTTGCATCCCTATCCACATGGAGGGCTAAACGCTTCCTCAAGCTGAATATGGACAAAACGGAAATTATTGTTATTCCTCCCCCTAGGATTTGCTCCCCGCCCTCGATAACCATTGGTGATACCTCTGTCTCCTCATCACCTCAAACCTGCTGCCTAGGTTTCATCCTTAACTTCCCACTTTCCTTTATATCACACATCTGTGCCCTCTCTCATTCTTGTCGTTTCCACCTATGCAACATTGCATGCATCCGTCCATTCCTCACCAATGAAGCTACTAAAACCCTCATCCACTCTTTAGTCATATCACGCTTCGACTACTGTAACCTCCTTCTCATAGGTCTCCCAATCACCCGTCTTGCCCTCTTTCAATCTATACTCAATGCTGCTTCCAGGCTCATCTTCCTCTCACGCCGCTCTACCTCTGCATCTCCTTTATGTCAAACCCTCCACTGGCTTCCTATCCGCTTCTGACCTCTCTTTAAACTCCTTGCCCTCACCTTTAAGGCCATCTCATCCACTGCTCCCTTCCTCTCTTCCCTCATCAACATGCACACCCCTTCCCATCCTCTCCGTTCTGCTAACCAGCACTGTCTGACCTCTTTACTGATCACCACATCTCACGCCCATATCCAGGATTTCTCCCGTGCTGCAACTCTGCACTGGAATGACCTCCCTTCTTCAGTCGGACTCTCCTCCACATTGCAGGTCTTCAAGTGTTCACTCAAAATACACCTGTTCAGGCTAGCCTACCCCTCCTCCACTTCACATCCTCACTGTATCCTTTATTTATCCCTTCTCCCTCTCCTCTGCTCACACCAGCAGTCAAGTTCCTTCCATTATGTCTTCTGTAAGTTCTTCCCTCCCACATAGTGTGTTAGCTCACGTGAGCAGGGCCCTCCATCCTAGTGTTGTTAATTCCTCCACTACTCCCACCTCACTTCGTACCCTCTTGTCCCCCTCTGCTACCCTTTTACCCCAACCCTACCTGGTGGCTCCCTCTGAACCTCTCACTGCGCTCTTTTTGTGATATTTTTATATTGGGCCTGATCCAGACCTACGCAAATACTATACCCTTGAGCGTAGCGTATTTAAGCCAGCGTACCTACAAAGCACTCCCCTAGACACACCCCTCGGTTGGCTGTATTTATGCGTTCTTACACTGATCAAACCCTACCCTAACTTTTCTGAGCGTAACCGCGGTCGTCCGTAGGCTCCATACGTAGTTACGATGCTTAGTACGCCCATACTGTAGGATTAAAATACCTCTCCCCACCCACAAAGCGTAATTACGGGTTTCAGATGGCTTGCACGCCCCTTCTTTCATTGTTACAGAGCTGGTACGCTCAAGGCTCATACGCTCAGTGTTTCTTTGTGTAACATCTGCCGCGTGCATGCGTAGTACAAATAGGCGCTTTTATGCTTACGAAAAGCGTAAAAACACAGGCGAGCGTAGGTCTGGAACAGGCCCATTGTATTTAATATATACTATGCTGTCCATCCCTACCCTGTATGTCTGTATTATATTTTGTTGTATTTTGTACAGCGCTGTGGATACCTTGTGGCACCTTATAAATAAACGATAATAATAATAATAATAATAATAATAATAATAATAATGTGGCCTTTCAAAACAGGAAGTTGAAAGAAATGGCAACAATTTCCACTTTAACCTGTTCCAGTTTTGTCATTTTTAATAATTGTATTCTAAATTTTGACATGTGGCACCAGGAGACAATTCTGGCTTGGTGAAAATGTCATCTTAATACATAAAAGACTTTCTGAGCTATGCTCCCCCCTCTTACTGAAAGTCAATGGCAGAATGCCGTTTATTATAGTCAACCTTAAAATAAGGGCACTACTGTGCCCTTATAATATAGTACCACCATAATTTACTCCCTCTTGTAGCTGTATAACATTGAATGGTTTAATGTATGTTTTATTTGCCCAAAAAGGTATTATGAAATAAAATTTCCTGTGGTGTTCCCAGTAACAGGAACACACACTCTCTCTCTCTTTCTTTCAATCTCTCTACATTGCATCAAACAAGCTCTAGAAACCCATGTTTTAATAAAGTTGTATATCTTTCCAAGTAAACAACCCTTCCAGTTCCACTGATGCATCCCTCTGTTTTGACCTGATGCAGAGTTTGACATTATGCCAGACTTTAACTGTTGTAAGATTTACGAAGGAAGCACAAGGAAACATGGCAACTAATGCTGGCCCATATTCAGACTACCGGACTTATAACATATACGTCCGGTGTTTAGCGATTTTTACTACTGCGCTTGCATAGTCATTTTTACGTAATCTAAGTATCTTTTTGTTACGTAGATTGCGTAAATGCGGTCATTCAGACAATGCAGGAGTAAAAATCGCTAAACACCAGACATATATGTTATAAATCCGGTAGTCTGCATACGGCCAGCTGTGCTCAAAGCTGTACTAAAATTAAAGTTTTTTAAATTTTAATATATAGTGGAACACCTCTTTCCCCTAGCATAGGGCACATGAATGCAGACACTCTGATAGCCACATTGTGTCCGCTTTTTGTTCATGCTCTTTGTGCATGTGCAGCTTGCTAAAAAAGAAGGTGTAAGCTGTAGCTGGGTATAGGTCAGCAAGAACAGCACTTTTTTGAAAGGGTCGTTTCCTCTCAGCCAGTTCTGAATTGGCTCTCAAATTGATTACTTCTGCCTCATCGAGGAGAAGCAATCAATCATCCCCAGGATGTAGTTGAGGCGGCGAATGGTAATTATTTATCTAACCCTCAATCCTTACCCTAACCCTCACCTTCTGTTACCATAATGGTAACTCTCCCCATCCAGTACCCTAACCCTAAGCCTCTGCTACCCGCATCCTGACCCTAAGATTCGCCTCCCTGTAGCCTAACCCTAAGACTCCCTTCCCCTAAAGCCTAACCCTAAGACTACCTTCCCCTTCCCTGTGGGTATATATAGCAACATATTACATATCTTAATAAACAAGAGAGCAAAGCTACTATTTTAAATTCATTTTAACACATTTTCCTTCCAATATAAAGTATTTTTTTTTGCATGTGTGTAACATACGGTTTGTTTCAGTGTCCTCCCAGTATTTACCTAGGTATATTCAATCTGCTCATTTCCATAAATAAATTGACAAGCTGGTACCGAAGTGAGCATAACACAATAAAGGCTCTGTGAGAAAAAGTTTTAGCATATTTCTCGGTGAATAAATTTACATATGGATATTTTAAAGCATACATGAGTCATTACAGTGTATCCTCAAATAATAAACTACAATTGTTAATAGATTATTGATTTTTATTTTACTTTTGTCTAAAAATAATATTGATAGCTTTTAACACAACTAAGGCAGAAATAATTGATTAATTCATAGTTGTTTATAGCAACAAAATTACAGCTTTTTACATTTGCATGCATAATTATACAGTGTGTTTAAAAGTATGAGGAGAAAAGTACTCAAAAATTTGTGTTTGTATTCTGACAATATTTTTTGGAGGGATGGGGATTTAAATTGTTTGATGTATCTTGACAAATGTATGCATGCATGCTCCACAAATTATATACATTTTGTTTATAGAGATTAACATTGTATGGGTCTAATCAATCATCAGAGGACTATTGTTAAAAAATATATTTATTTAATAATGGGAAAACTATAACTACCTACACCATTTTATAAAAAAAATATCCATTATAACAGCCAGGACATCATGTACTTTTCTTTTAAGAATGTTAAAGGATGTGCTTTATATTATCTGTAATCAAATATTTTATAACTAAAATTATATATATATATTTGCATGTGTTATTTTATTATTATTGCATTAAATATTGTTTTTGAAATGATTTGAAATGACATTTTATATAGCTTGTAGATGACTTTTGAAAAGATCATATTTATTTATAACACTTAAAATTGTCCATTGTGAAATAACAAATAAAATGTGCTGTTGATATTAAAGCAAAATTTGAGATTAATGGCATGGTCTTTCTTCAATAAACAAATAAATATGATGTGTTTTCAGATTTGTCTAATACATACCCACCAACACATTTCCCTCAGACAACTAAATATCGTGACTGCTGTTGGGTTTTATAATATTATGAGGGACCCATACAGGTGAATGGGAAAAGAATGAAAAAAAAGGGTGGGGGGAAATAAGGTAAACAGTTGGAATAGGAAAGGTGGGGAGAAAGGGGGAAGGATTCTCAGGTTTCTGCTTATGAACACAGTACAACAACAAATAATAATAAGATTAACCTCAAAGCTGTGGCATATTGACTGGACGCAACCTTTAGCTAATGCCAGGTAGCAAACGATTGAAGTGCACATACCAGGACTTCTGATGAAAAGAGGACACCAGAAGATGTCATAAATTTCACTGAAGCAAGTTACCAGAGTTTAGTAGCTTGTAATGTTTGCACAGACCAGCTTTTCCATTCCTTTATTATCAATAATTTAGCTGACATATATATGGGACAATAATTTACGTGAAGGTTTGGTTAGTTGATAAAGGGGTTTACAGAGTAAAAACACCAAAAGGGTCCTTATTCAACCTTCCTTATATTGAGAACACTTGAGGTTAAATTCTGAATTACTGTGGAATACCTCACCACTTCAGGTCACTCCCACCATGTATGAATATATGATCCCCTCTGGCAACCTCCAACACGTCAATTGATTGAGGAAAAAAGTTATTTACTTTGGACGGAGAGTGGTACCATCTTGTGTATACTTTAAAGGTATTTCATAGATGGTTATTTTAATTTATCTTCCTCATCTGCTGTAATCCCTAGATCCCAATCCCACCCCACCTCAAATCACTACAAAAAGGTGGGTAAGCAAAGAAATCATGTATTTGGAACAAAAGTAGAAAAAAAGACTTTGCAACAAATGTTCCAACTATATGGTAAGTCATATTAAAACCCACTGATCTCCATGGATTAGCATAAGCAGAAATGCAACCGATGCAAAACCCTGGGTGTCTCCAGAGGGGAGTTAGGGGAGATGCAAAAGGAGCCAAATTCAACTTTTTGTTAAGGAAGTCCCAAACATCTATAGAAAGCTTTACAGTGGTAATAGAGCTTAAAAAGATGGCCGCAAGTTCTTAGGGATCCAGGGCAGATAGCATGCCTGTTGGTCCCCGAACATAAGATTTTCTTAATCAAATTTCTTTTGGTCAGGTCTGATATGCCGGGGAACTACATGGCTCAGTTGCATAACATAAAAATAATCTACAAAGATAAGTAAACCAACTCTCCCAAATCGTTGCTTACTTAGTGAGACAAGAACTTCTAAGTCTAGGCATTTTGCATTGCCAAATTCTCCCCAAAAAGATTTATTTGTAGTGAGAAAGTATGGCGAAAGTCTAACGGGCAGCATCTGGAAGAGGTATAACAGTCTTGACAGCACATTCATTTTAATAGTATTAATATGTACAAATTAAGAGTATGGCCTGCAAAATATGTGCATAGTTAGCTTGGAAACATTGGGAATAATTTCTGTTTAAGAAGATTGCTATATATCGAATCTTCAATGGGTGTCAAAGAAATTTAAAATTTTAGCGGAGCATTTCAGAAGCAGAAGAAGAAATATGCAAGGAGAGGGCTTCGTACTTTGCATTTTAAATTTTATAATCTGATAATTTGCCATAGCCAGAAAGCTCCAGCAAAGGATTAAGTATCGATGATACAGGGGAACTTAATGTAAGCAGGACTTCATCAGAAAGAATTGATAACATATATTGGGAAGAATGGATGGAAATATTCTGAATATCTAAATTCTCTGTTATTAGGACAGCAAGGGGTTCAATAGAAAGGGCATACAAGAGAGGGGAAAGAGGATGGACCTGTTTAGTGTCATTACTTAGATTAAAGCTGAATGCCAATAGAACTACCATGGATGACAGGGAGAGATATAAAGCATGCATGAATTATCTGAAGGCTTAAGGGGTCTCAAACATAAAGGACCACACCAGTCTGTCAAGGGCCTTTTCCACATCAAGGAGCTGATTCAGAGATACGATTTTATCGGCACTTAGGAGCGTATATTTAGGAAAATTTGCATTACTGCGCATGCGTAGTAATAGTGCAACGCTGTCTACGTAGCGGTTAGGAGCGTAAATTTGCTAAGAGCGTAAGTTTGAATCGATCGCAAGCACTTAAGATCTTAAGTGCTGCGAAAGTTTAAGATCTTAAGGATTTGCATGGAAATGGGCGGGGGGAGCAAGGGAAATGAGGGAAAGTGGGCGCGGGCTGACACTTAGGATCTTAAATAAAAGCTACTACGTCACTTAAGATCTCAAATGACAGCGCAGAGTTAGGGTTAGTCAATGGTGGTCTAACTTTAAGATCCACCGCTGTTTGCAAGAGAAGTGACTGTTTATGCAGTGGGCTGGAACATGGTAAGATCTTTCCTAAGGTGCGTATATTTGCGATATTTTCGCAATCACATCTCTGAATCAGCACCATGTGCCAAGGCTATTGACAGAGTTTTAAACCTATTGATATGGTAAATTAAGGTCACTGTTCTCCTGGTATTATCCAGGACCTGCCTGGTGGCTAAATTAAGCCTTTAAGCTAAGGTTTTAGTGAACAATTTAAGATTAGATTAGAATTCAATAATGATATAGTTCTACAGTTGACAGATATAGTCAGCTCATTGATTAGGTTTTGCTAATTATTATTATTATTATCATCATCATCATCATCAATTGGCATGTGTCAGGATGAAAAGACACTCCATGGAGAATTTTGTCAGCCAAGGCTATAAAATGAATAAGGAGGGTTGCAGAGAATGTATTGTAATATAACGTAGGGAAATAATCAGGGCCTGGGGCTTTGGAAAGTTTCTGGAACCTCAACACCGCTTCTACATCCGAATTTGTAGCTGTGTCATGTATTTAAATATTGATAAATACCATCAATATGGAATTTGGGCGATTAAGCCTTAACACTAAAATTATACAAAGCTTGATAATAATCATAAAAAGAAGCAATATTTTTTATTTTTTGGATCGTAATTAGGAGTACCAAGGGGAATCTCTGATTGCTTGAATATCTTGCAAGGCTTTCTTAGCACTCATCTAGGTAGCATATCAAGCTTTTTTCTGCCAACAATACTTGTAATCCCCCTCATATTGCTACAATTTTCTGACGTAGTGTAGCTGATAAGCAGTGATTTTACTTTCAAGACAGTTGTATATGTCTTTCATTACAATGATAGATTACTTATACAATAACCCATTCACATCTCTATTGATCAATGGCAATAACGGGACACCTGTTGTGATGGATGGAGTGAGATAGATACACACCTGCACATCCTCCAAACTTGCTCGGTAATTCCACAGCATCAAATTGGGCCCCATTATTAGTAGACTGAAGAAGTTTAGTAATTTGACATTGGAGTCTCTTTATTTGAAGAGGAGGGTTTGGCGACAAAGTTGGGCTGCACATCATATTACATATCTAGGAATCAAACTCCCTTAATATCTGTAGGGCATTTAAGGAAATATTTGTTTCTTCTCTCCTTTTTGAAAGGATGTGCTTGGTCAAGAGGATTTCCTTCCCTCAATTAATGTATCAATTATAAGTCCTACCTCTTCTGATGAGGACCAGGCATATCCAATGCCTTGATCTGCTATACCGTACATTTATTTGAATAGGCAGTAGGCTCCAACAACCCAAAAATAATGGCTGGATTAACTTTCAAATGTCCTTTTGTTTAATTAAGCATCAGTTTTATGTTATATCCACAAATGGCTGCTTGGCCAGAGTGTGTACACGAAAAATATTACAGCAGAGAGTGGTTTCCTATCAGGGTTGTAGGTCTCCATTGCAAATGGTCCTATTTCAATAGGGCTGTCTATAGATAAATAGACAGACAGACAGACAGATAGATAGATAGATAGATAGATAGATAGATAGATAGATAGATAGATAGATAGATAGATAGATAGATACTTTACTACCTCTGATGAAGTGGCTTATTTCCAGGAAACGCATCAGGTCTTTTTCATTTTTTTTAGCTGATATTCACCATTTTTCCTCTACCATTAGTTTTAAACAAGTCTCCTCGATACCATCACGGACTGAATTGACTTTCTATTTTCGGCACTACATTAACTGGACGATTCACAGCACGAAAGAGACTACCCAATATATTGTCCGGTTCTACTCGGAGCCGCAAGTGCTTTTTCCAGAGAACTCCTCTTTTGGCTGCTTATACATATCGGGAATGCCCTTTGATCAACGATCCCTTGCTTATGCATCAACTGGACCGGTTTGTCCTATGTGTGAGGTTGATCGCTAACAAGTGAGAGTACTTCTCTACACAACACAGAGCCCCATTCCAACTACCAGCCAGAGTTTATTATCTACATAGTGCCTACTGTGGAATGCAGTCTTAGACAATCAGGACTGTACATTGTTCTATCCTGGTTGAACATTATCTCTATCGAGGTTGGCAATCTGGATCCTACATTCGGACAACCAGCTGGCAATTGCGGACGCACATTGCCAGCGTATAAGAACCCTTGCTCCTGAGATTTATAATCCTTCATTTATAATAGTGACTTAAGGATAAATTTGAGATTATTATTATTATTATACCCTAGCAAGCTCTATATTTCATACTCCTTTGTGAGATCAGTATGTACATTGTTTTCATCAATGAATTGATATGAATTTTGGTTACATTGTTTTATAATTTATTAAAGTGTATAATATATGACGGTGCTTGCACTCACTCATTATACATATTTTTATGTAATTTTTAATTAACTTTTTCTTCTCTTCAGAGGCATTTGACTATATAGAATTTGAGCACTATATTTGTTTTGGTTTTGTATTGGATTTGCTACCATAATGCGCAGAAGCTCTTGATCTTTTCTATATGGTTTTACCCTCATCATGGCTTCCGGATGACTCCTAGGTGAAGCTGTTCTCCACTAACACAGGCTGTCAGCAGAGAACTGATTAAAACTACAGATTTACTGCTGGGGGAATCTTTGAAGCTTGAAGCCAGTCACAGCTGCCCCACTTGTCGTCCTCCCCCCCTCCCCCCCCCCCTCCCCGCGCCCACCCTCCACCACAAAGCCTGCTCTACCTGCAAAAATAGGACTTCCTTTCACTGAGTGTTTGCTGGGTTCCAGGTGTATGTATGCTCTCTGATCTGCCTTGTCAGCCTCTTGTTCATTCCAGTCCTGCTGCTTCTACCTTGCATGCTTGTGATCTAGCTGCCCTTATACTGTTTGTAGATTACTCCTTGATTTTGATTGATGTTTATGTTCATTTGTTTGTTTGTTTTTGAGTTTTTCTTGTGCTCTAGTGTTCACTGTTATCTAGACTCCAGTTTGAATTTGTGTACATTTGTATCACTGTATTTAGTTTATCCTTGTGTTCCATCTTCTAGTGTTTTTAATTACTACTACCTTGTTCACAGTGTTCCCTCTGATTTCTGTGTAAAGTAAAAATGTATAAAAAAAATATAGATATAAAAATTGATATTAAAAAACATGCGGACCACACTTGAACCTACAATGCAATTTATTTCTAAAATATATTAAAAAACACGTAAATACATTAATTCATACCAAAAACCATAATCCATTACGTACGTCGGTACTTACGCTTGGAAAAATTAAGGTAAGGTTTGGCAAATGTAAACCAAGTAAATTATGTATGAGCAAGGGGAGTGCCTAGGGGAGTGCATAGTACTTACGATAGAGTAAATACACTTTGCCAACAAACATAAAAAGAACTTAGGTCTGGATCTACCCCAATAAGAGTAAGAATATTACTGATAATAAAAATAATAAACAGATAAGTAAGATTGACCTCAAAGATTAAAGGAATTTTGAGTAAGGTGATTGTTCTTGAAAAAGAAAAAGTCTTCAAACTAGCTTTTGTTTATAGGGACAACATATGTGCAGGACAAAAAATAAGATAAATGATGGGTTTCCTATTCCACATCAAGACCCCACATTAAGGAATATACTTCCAAAAAGTCCTAAAATCATCTTTAAAAAGAATGTTAATTTAAAAAAATATTTTGGCTCTGTAACTTTTGAAACTAATGAGTTAAAAAAAAAAAAAAAAAAGATATTGACCCCTCTTAATCTATGTGGCTCACTACACAAACAATTCTAGATGTATTACTTGCAAACATATTCACACAGAACAAGTACATTTGAATATAATGGTAATAAATTTAAGATCAGAGGATTTATCAACTGCAACACATCATTTGTGATATATCTATTAAGATGTCCGTGCAATAGACTTTATGTTGGACATAATACCAGGTACCTTAGGTTGCGCTTTTTAGAGCACCGGAGAAATATCTTAAACTATGCCAGTAATCACTTATGGTGTTATGTAATCCATTTTCTGGAGTGTCATGGAGGTTATCCAGAATTATTAGAGTGTATTGACTAGAGTGTAAGAGGTGGGGATAGGTATAGACAATTATGTACCCTGGAAACATTTTGGATATTTACCTGGGAACACTGAGCCTGGGGGGACTCAACATATCTATTAAGTTAAATGGGATTTCTCATTAAAAAATTGTGTAATCTGTTATTTTAAAATAAAATGTATTTTTCTTTCTGTGCTGGGTCACATATCCAATATCTTTCTAAACCAAGAGCTAACCTCACATGGAGATTCCCAGGTCTCTAAAACTGCCACTCTGAGACCACACCCCCTCTAAGCTGCAATCCCAGACAGGCTCTAAAACACACATCCAAAATGGAGGTTGCTTCAAATCGGTTTAAAAAGTAATATATATTGCAGGTGCTCAAAGCAAGGGATATTCGCACAAAAAACAAAACATGGCCTGGCACTCTAGCCATTACTCAGAGTGTAAGAGGTGGTGATAGGTATAGACAATTATGTACCCTGGAAACATTTTGGATATTTACCTGGGAACACTGAGCCTGGGAGGACTCAACAAAGCTATTAAGTTAAATGGTATTTCTCATAAAAAAATTGTGTAATCTGTTATTTTAAAATAATATGTATTTTTCTTTCATTGTGTAACATTCCCCTTCATATTACAAAATTGATTCATGAAACCACCTCCTTTTTTATTAGTTTATTAAATGAAATCTACTACATATTTGTTATATATGTTGTAATCATTAACAGTATTTGGGTAAATATGACGATATAAAATAAAACAATTAAATAATGAGTTTTGAATAAAAATAATAAAAACTATATATAAAAAAAATATGCAATAGATAAAAAATCAAAAATATATAAAATATAAAAAAGAAATAAAAAAACAAAAAATTAATTAAACAAAGTAATTTCAAAAAACAATAAATATATAAACAATTATTTAAAGTGTAATAACCACTGTGAAAACTAGGGAATATGTATTGCCCAATAAAAGCTATTCTCCATTCAATTTAACAGTATCAGGATATCTCAAAAATTTTGTTTTGTGGTTTAATAAAAGGATTATTAGAATTTAAATATTATTGTAACCATGCTAAATGTTTGTATAAGTTACTGTCTCCTCTATTTAAATGTAGTGAGGTATGTTTCTGAGTCTTTGTGATTTCTGAAAAGGATTGCTATGATTTAAATATTATTGTAATCATGCTAATGTGTATTTATATAATTGAAACACTGCGCTATTGGAGTATATTAAAAGAGAGTGACAATAATGTTAATTATGCATTTCCTAAACACTTATGTGTTAAGGTAAATGTATGTATCTGTGACCTCTCATTGATTAGGAATTAATTTATTGTACAGTTTAATTTATTTTATATGTGAACCAGACTTATTGAAGTAGTTATGCCTCAGGTGATCTACTTAGATCCAATTGGTCTGCATTAACCAATGGTGATGTAACAGTCTCTATTTAATTGATGACCAACATACCTGTAGTATTCATTTATCCTCTGATAAAATTCTTTAATACGGTGAAACATGCCAGAAAGTACTACTAACTGTTTCTATCCAAATAGCCATGCTATACCTCGGGATATCACATGAAATTCATCTCTATTTAATATATTTGTACTTGGATTCCACTGTGGTGTGGAACTAGTTCCCCTGCTTGAAACATTGTGCCACATGGAAGTGTTCCTGCTCATCTAGGCTGCTATACCTGCAACACCTGGGATATTTGTGGAACAGGGTTCCGTTATCACCACCAAACCCACAGGCTAGGAGAATCAACTACGATGAGACTGTTCCATTTTTAATGTTCTGTGAGTAGATAATCTTTCACTAATACTTGGAAATGATTGACTATACAGTATCTACCTTGCATAACAACTGAGTCACCGCTGGACCCACAGGTTGGGAGAATCACCTGCAGTGAGATTGTTGGTTTGAATGATCACCGACGTTATACCATAAGAGCTGCAATTTCACTTATGATTTCAATGATCACTTTGGTGTGAATTAATGTATTTACATGTTTTTAATATCTTTTTGAATTAAATTGCATTGTGTGTTCAGGTTCGGTTTACATGGAATTTTTGTTGTTTTTTGTCATATGTGAGGTGCAGATTGCCGCACCTGTGATCCACTGCCAATTATTTATAACAAATTTATTCATCTTTATTGTAGCCAATTCTATGCACCATTAATAAGGAGGTTGTTCCTTTTGGTGTTGTTTATAAGCTATATTATAAGAATGTGAAATAACTTGACCCAACCTTTTTCTCCCTTTCTATCTCCTGAACCACATTTAAGTACCCAAAGAGTTTCTTAAAGACCTTGTCCAAGATTTGAATCTATCTAAAAGGCAAAACCTTTAGATTCTAGACTGAAAAATGTGAATCTCCTTTATATTGAAACAAAAGTATGTTAGTGGCTTTCTATGGACATACTTTGCCCTTACAGATTAACTCATTTTTTTTTCTCAATGTTAATTCTGTAATGGAAGAGCTTGGGATCAGCTCCAGACTTCTTAAAGTCAACCCCACTTATGCATGCAGAGTGTGTTTGGATGTTTGGAGGGTAGGGTGTATGCCTGTGTTTTACACATGTAAGTGCTATCATAAGGTACTTAGTTCTGTACAATGGGATTTCAGAAGAAAAGGGCTGGGCTTCCCCTCCACCTACCAAGTTGGGCAGGGGAAGCATTATCATTTAACAGTATAGGAGGGATTTCCTCAATTACGAGCGAATCAGCGGATCAGCTGCCCCTTATGACAGCATAAGTTATAAAATCTATGCATTATAGAGGGGAGTGACAGGGAGTTCACTCCTCTCTTCTGTGTAGACTGACAGACCACTGCATATATGGAAAGCATACAGGGGTTTGGATTAGGTCCTTGGTCATGAGTACAAAACAGGGAACATGTCTTTTTGTTGATTCCTCTAAAGGTAGCTTAAAATCTGTGCTACTTTTCAACTGCAATAAGTTACCCTCAATACCACTAGCTCAGGCTGCTGCTATGAAAAAAGCTAAGACTACAACTCATTTTCACAAAGCACTGCTATTTTCTGTGGGTGATGTAGCAGAGATCAGAGAAACCATTATGTTCAGAAGAAGTGGCCAAATGAAACATAACTTTTTGAACCTGTAAAAAATATATCTACCTCCACCCCATATAAAGCTTGGTTTTGCAAATAAAAAGTTGCTTGGGAATCTATGAAGAGTATTTGCCAGAACCTCTAATAAGGCAGACAGCTACACAGACAAAGTAGAAAATCTCTTAAAATCTTACAAGAATATGGAATGTAACATGTTTTGAAAGTCCACTTCTTGGGCTCACATCTGGATTTCTTTCCAATCTATCTTGGGGCATTTAGTGATAAACATGGTAAATGGTTTTTCTAAGCAGGGCCGTTTTAACAGAATTGTAGGCCCTGGGCAAAGCAATGCACAGGGGCCCCTACCCATCCATCCCCAGGAATAAAAATGTAAAAAAACTTTAGAACATTATATAACTTAAACACACACATACACACACACATTTTAACAATAAACAATGATTTATTGGTAAACCATGCAGTAAGCATTATTAACTTAAAAAACTTGCTTAACCTAATTATTATAACTACGATAGGGGCCATGCCATTAAACTATAGGGGCACTGGCACAGCCTGGAGGAAGCAGCAGATGCTCAGAGGTGGGCTAGGACCATCAAACTATAGGGGCACTGGAACAGTCTGGAGGAGACAGCAGATGTTCAGAGGGGGGGCAGGGCCATCAAACTATACTGGCACTGGCACAGCCTGGAGGAGGCAGCAGATGCTCAGAAGGGGTAGGACCATCAAACTATAGGGGCACTGGCACAGCCTGGAGGAGCAGATGCTCAGAGGGGGGATAGGGGCCCTAATTAAGAGAGGATCACCTCACTGTACATTAATTATTATTAGGGATCCACAATGTTTTAAGACTAATTAAGAGAGGACCACCTCACTGTGTATTCATTATTATTAGGGACCCACAAGGTTTTAAGATTGATATTAAGTCATATATTGGAATTTATCAAGTATTGCATTTTCACCACCACATAACACTGGAGCACTTTACAATCACTTCTTAATAAGACAATACTTATAAGCCCTCAGTATTTTTCTTTGACCTCCCATTATATATATATTTACTTTTTAATAGAACCCCAGTGTTGCCTCCAGCGCCTAAAAGTGCAATTTATACAGACACACAGTGCCCCTATAGTTTGATGGCCAGCACCTACCCCCTCTGAGCATCTGCTGCCACTGCCAGCCCTGCTGCCTGTCACCTCCTCCAGACTTTATATATTTATTTACTTTTATTTAATTTTATATTTATTACATCTTAAACCAACATTTTAATAGAACCCCAGTGTGGCCCCCAGCGCCTTAAAAGTGCAATTTATACAGACACACAGTGCCCCTATAGTTTGATGGCCTGACCCCTACCCCCCTCAGAGCATCTGCTGCCACTGCCAGCCCTGCTACCTGCCACCTCCTCCTGACTTTGTACACCTATGATGCCCCTGCCCCCTCTGGCCATTCAGAAAATGTAATTCTTAACGGTTGATTCTAAAACAATGTTTGAATTCAGCACACAAAACACTTTAAATATCAATTTATATTCCCCCTTGTGACAAAAAGTAAGAACATTTTTGTTGACCAGTGCTATCAACATAAATTAGTTAATAAGTGTAATGTAGCATTGCTACGTTCACAAGACCACATCTTTAAAGGATTAGATCTTGTATTTTATTTCTTTTTCTAGGGATTATTACAACCAAACAAGTTTATACAGAGGAGTATTTGCTTCATACTATTTTTTTTAATATTTAAAATATTTTCTATCTAGCAGATGAACACCTCTATTACAATTTAAATTGTTAAATATAATAGTATTTTAAAATGTTTCAATTGGTTTATGTTATTTTAGAAAAGTAATTATAAAATATATTGAAGGTAAGATAGCTACATTTTTTGCATACTAGTTATCTTCCTAATAATTCTGTTGCCCTGTGTACACTCTTGCTTAACTATGTACCAATGGACTTTAATTATGTAGTGGTATGTAATGTTTACAAATACCAGTGTTGCTCAAACTCAGTTCTCAGTGAATGCTCACAATGCAGGTTACAAAAATATCTACATAAATAGTAAAGAATTATATAATGTGAAAAACATTCACTATACCATGTTCTGATTAAGCCTGGTGTTCAAGGGAGACTGGACTGGACTACAGACTACTAGCAGGTCTTGACTCCTGATAATAACCCCATTTGCAAACCTAATCAAGCGAGCCAGTACAACTGAAAGAATCTTGCACCCACACCTGTAACAAGTATAGCAATATGCATTAACACAGACAAAGGAGTGAGATTTTCTAAAAAAGATGCATAGGAAAGTTAAGAATCGGCTCAGGAACATTTGTCCCTGTCAAGGCCCAGGATACTACCAGAGCAATAGGTTCAAGAGGGAGGACAGGGAGAGACGCCAGTGAAGTGCAATCCAGTAAGAGAAGAAATGCAGATGGATAATTAAGTGGAATAACCTCAGAGTATAAAAATAGAGTCAGATCTAATTAACTCAAGGTACATAGTGAGAGTCAGATGGAGAAAACTTCACTGGAAGAGTAAGATGGATATACTTTAGTCCCAGCTCAGGAGAGTGCACAGAACACCAGGTGGCACTATGAAAGGAGCCGCAGATGCTAAGTACAACCATAAACACAAGGAGACAGAAAAGAAGTAAGGGAACAGGTAGGGTGGAAGCAGGGGCATTTTAAGAAGTGAGGGGGCACCTGTGCAGGATTTGCACATGGCCCCCCACTTACCTGAGACAGGACTGTCCTGATTCCTGGGCAGAAAAGGGGCGGGAATTACAGTCCCATTAAGACCCGTCCCTTTTCAGCCCGCAAATTGGGACAGTCCAACAGCAGGGGAAGGTGGACTAATTTGGCATCTATTTCTTCCCTCCGGAAGATCTTAGAGGAAAGAAATAGATGCGGAATGGCTCCCCTTCCCCAGCCAACCCAGGGTGCAGGATGCATGGCAAAGGGCCCCCTGTGTTGAGGGGCCCATGTGCACTGCACACCCTGCACCCATTATAGATACGCCTATGGGTGGAAGGAAAGGACAGAAAGTAACTGGAGTGAGAGTGAAGGGTGAGAAAGGGGAATAAGCAGCAACCGAAAAGGCACACAAAATTTGTACAGATTAGGAATGTTATAATCATCAATCTGGCATTCCACAACCAGCTTTCACAGCCAGGCACTCCCTCCATGCTGACTGGAGGATGTGGTAACTGCAAAGAACAGTCCCCCAGCATCCTAAGAGCAGGAGGTGGGTGAAACAATGTAAACAATAACATGCCTTGCAGCCTTTCATCCCCTAAGTCTTTAAATGTACTTGTAAGAATTCTTTATCTAATTCTATATACTTAAGCTTTATTTACTACATTATACAGAGTTAAATTAAGGACTGAAGTGGCCAGAGATGGATAGTTATATATCCTTTCATCTATATTGTAATAAGGTCTCTTTACCCTCTTTCTTTAATTATAGTTTTCTATTTCCTATGAGTGGCAATTTAGTGTGATTAGTCACAACTTGCTGTGCATGCAACTGTAACATCACTTGACAACAACACTATGCATACATCAGTACCATAATCAGTATTGGGAAATTATAATCATATTAAGACATTAGGGGAAATGCACAAACTTAATTTAAATGACATTTTTTTATACTATAAATATTTTTTTCTAATTAGGGGTATTAGGATGTTAGGAAATTGACAATATTACCATTTGCTTAACATAACTCTTTCTCATTTTATGTCATTTAATGCAAGATGCATTCCATTAAACTACTAGTCTCTCTCTATAAACTAATGTGGTATATGTATTACAAGGGGCTAGCTACCAGCAGAAATAAACTTTATATGCATTTTACTGAATAGCTACATTAATGGAAGTTTAAACTATTCTGTTTAAAATGTTATCCTACTACATGCTGTTCAGAGAGATCTCTAGATAATTTTCCCATGCCTGTTCACGCGGATTCTGCTCTGGGTGATATAAGAGGCTGGTGTGCTGGTGTGCTGCGGCGAAAATGCAGAGTACCACTGCATGAGCTTTTTGCATGATTTTGTTTCTTGTTTCTTACTCTAAGGAATAGTGGTCTGTAGAGCAATAGCAACATTTTTGCTTACTCAGACAGGAATATTAATATATAGCACATTTATATATTTTATTTCTATTTGTTTTTTAATATTCAATCTGCATTTCAAATGTTTGTGTATAAGCATGTACATGTGTGTGTATGCATGAGCTTTAGAGAGTATTATCATTAAAATATAGCATTATTTAAAAATGTTACACCTCCTACACATCTGACTTATACTACACAGTCTTGTGCTTTGTTTCAAATGGTTTTAAAAATGACATTTGTTTGAACAGCAGGTGAGTAAAGTTTAATTGTCCATGCTATATGTGTTTGTGTATACTGTATGTTACACGCAATGTTAAGACCGATGGATAATTTAATTGTGATGAAAATAAAGCAATACAAGGTATTAATCTTCTACATATTATATATACCTAAATATTTGGAATCAAGATTGGAAAGCAATTTTTGCTTATTTATTTTGAAATGATAATGTCCAAAATATAGTATATGTTATGTTTTCATTTTACAGTAAAGCTTATATAGATTTTGTGACTTCACGTGCATTTTATATGTTAAATGAATGTGGCAGAACATTAGCAGATGAAAAGTGTAGAAGCAATGGCAGTGGAAAAAGTTTAAAATGTGGATTTATATATATCCATCTATATTTACAGAGTTTCAATGAAATACATTTTAAAAATAAATATAGCAGTTGCGAAAAAATAAAGCATTTTTTACTGCTTTATATATTCACAAAGTGCAACTTATTGCAAATTCTCTGCTTCTTGCATACAAATAGACACCAACAGATTTATAAGCTGACACCACAAACCCTTGCATTCCTAATTATTGCATTTGGTAAGCAACCCACGTCTGCCCCTTGTAATGTCCATCCTCCATGTCTGCCCCTTATAATATCCAGCCTCCACGTCTGCCCCTTGCAATGTCCAGCCTCCATGTCTGCCTCTTTATTATTTGTCCAGCCTCCATGTCTGCCCCTTTTAATGTCCAGCCTCCATGTCTGCCCCTTATGTCCAGCCTCCGTTGTCTTCCCCATTTAAATGTCCAGCCTCCATGTGGGCCTCTTATGTGCAGCCTCCTTTGTCTGACCCTTATTTCTAGCCTCTTCAGTTACTTACCTGTGACGTCTACTCCCTTCCTCTGCGGTGCTCCTTCTCTCTGCTGCTGTCTCTCTCAGTCTGCAGTCACATGGTGTGGTACAGGTAATACAGGACTCCTACGGGAGCCCTGTAGAACCATATCTGTTTGTAGAATGGCAGTGACCACATAGGTTTGGTCACTGCCATTCACATTAACAGGTTTGGTCCTACAGGGCTCCCAAAGGAGAATAAAAGTAGTGTGGTGCAATCACAGGTGCTTGGTCCTTGTCTCATTACTTCACACAGTTTCAAATGGAGCTTTAAAATTTGAGGCCTTGGGTTGGATCCAGATTTAAGTAAGTGCTTGAAATTAGTTACTCCTGGGGTAAACCATGTTGATTGCAGGGGAGTCTTATTTCAGCTGTTGGAAACAGTTTTAGAGTTTAGAGGTGATGTTTCCTATGCCAAGTCTAAATAACAATGTGATAGTAAAGCTGGTCAGTATATGTGTGCAGTAAGCAATTCAAAGATATATCCCTGCATGCAAAGAATACAATTAACTTAACTCCCCCTGCAATCAACATGGTTTAGCCCAGGAGTAACTAATTTCAAGCACTTACTTAAGTCTGGATCCAGCCCTTTATTAGTAATTATATAAGATCATTATTGATTACAGATCAGTAGTAAAGATTAACATTTTACTTTCTGGCTATGATTTGCAATTTTAACTAAAGTAAATAAACTAGATTGTTATCATTAATTCTGCAACATAAGTGCATTAATAAAAGTAATTTGTCTTCTTTTTCTTCTTCTTATGAGGGGAGGACACAAAGATTAAGGGTACAAGAGATGCACGGATAAAGTGTGTGTGTGGAGGAGGGTTCAGGAGTTGCAAGATAGGGAGGGGAAGGAAGAGGTTAGAATGAAGGAGGTTAGGTCAGTCTGGAGAATTGGATTTTGAAGGATCCCTTTAAGGCTTGGAGGAGGTGGAAAGTTTAATAGGCTGCAGTAGGTCATTCAATAGAGAAGAACAGGAGAAATACTGGATGTGGGAAAGAGAGGTGGTTATAACGTAGAAAGTGAGGTGAGGTGGCCACTGTTTGTAAAGGTAAGGTGTCAGTGGTGGATGCAGTGGTAGAGGAGAGAGCCTTATAGGTTGTGATAAGGAGTTTGTATAGAACTCTATAGTGGACAAGAAGCCAATGAAGAGATAGACTGAGAGGGGTTTGAGGTGGAGCAATAGAAGAAGAGGTTTAGTCTAGCTGCAGCATTAAGCATGGATTGGAAGGGAGTAAGATGGGGTTAGTGGGGAGGGGCAAGAAAGAAGGAGTTTACAGTTGAGGCAGTGAGAGATTGTTGATAGGAGGGGTAAAGGAGAGGGAAGAGTCTAGGTTGACGGTCAGGCAGTGGTTTTGGATGGAGGTGATTATGGTGCTTCTGATTGTGATGGAGATGGTGAGGGTGGAGGGGATGCTTGCGAAGGGAAAAACTATGTTTTCTGTTTTATTTATTTTAAGGAAACACAGGGACATCCTTGAGGAGATGGCCTTGAGACAGTCTGACACCTTAGACAGGAGAGAAGGGGACAGGTCAGGGGATGACAGGTAGATTGTGCGTCATTAGCATACAGGTTATAGTTAAAGCCAAAGAAACTGATGAGGTTGCCTAGAGAGGATGTGTAGATGTAGAAGTGCAAGGACTGAACCATGAGGGACACTTACGGAAGAAAGAGTAAGAGGGGAGGAGAAGCTTGAATGGAGACAGAGAACACTTAGAGTGGTAGGAGGACAGCCAGGAGTGGTCAATGCCAGTGACATAGAGAGAGTGAAGGGTTTGGAGCAGGAGAAAGTGGTTGAAGTCTGCAGATAATCTGGGAGGATGAGAAGTGACCTTCTACCTCTGCAGCGAAAAGATCATTAGTTACTGTACTTTGTTGAAGGCGGTTTTGATGAAATAAAGGGAAGCAGAGAAGGCTGCGATATCAGGAAAGTTGAGGTTTTTCCAGATAAGGATGCAGGTAAGGGTAAAAGAGATAAGGTGATGGTTATAGAAAGAAAATGAGAAATTGAGAATCTAGTTAGGTTGCAGGAGCAGGAGAAAATAAGGTCAAGAGAGTGACCTTGGTTGTGGATGGGGGCGGTTGTCCTTTGTGAAATGATCAGGGAGGAGAGAGAAAGAAGTTTTGCAGTGCTGAGGTCAAAGTAATTGTCAAACAGTAAAGTTCTCAAGGATTTGTAAAGAAGTGGTAGAGGTGAATAAAGTGGGCCTCAATGGAGGAAAAGGCAAGGGTGAGCTTGGGGTCTATAATGATGATGGTGCAAGAAAGGGAGAATGCCCAAGCTACCACAAAAGCAATTACGTTAGAGGTGTGAAAGAAGGAGAGGCTGTCATAGGAGAGAGCCAGGGAAACTGCCTCAGTAGATGAAAGCTAGGTTTCAGTAATGGCTATGAGGCTGCAAAAGTTGGTGATCAGAATCAGTTGTGGGTGCAACAGGGGGCAGGAAAAGGGGAGGACAGAAGAGGGGTAATATAGATGAAATTGGAGGGGTTGCAGAATCGAGGAGGAGCATTAGGGTGGGGAAGGGAACAGGAGCAATGGGAGAGGGAGTGAATGGTACGGAAAGAGGGAGGAATGAAATAGTAGATAGATAGATAGATAGATAGATAGATAGATAGATAGATAGATAGATAGATAGATGTGAGAAAATGACAGGTTTTTTTTTTTTACAGATTGAGATATTATTCTACATTATAAAGATAGGAAATTTCAGAGTGTAGAACATTTCAACTTAGAGCCCTAGGTATACTAATGTACTCAAGAGGAGCAAGATGGATGACTTCTCTCACATAGATTTTATTCTATGTTCTGGCAGACAAATAAGCCATATTGGACCTGATTTACAGATCAGAAAGCTTTAAGATGGGGTGGATATGCATTTATTTGCACCTAACTTAAGCTCCCTCCCCCCACCCACTCCTAAAAACTGCCCGAGGCTGCCCAAATACACTTCTTTCTATATAAACAACAACGTGCAGACTTTAAAGACCATAGGTAGTCAATGTACATACCTAAAGTGATACGTAGACTGTAATGCATAACAAGTTAACTATTAAAATTCCACACCTAAGAAGCTGCAGATTCTTAGGTGTAAATACGGTCCATTACCTCCTGGTGGGCAGGGAGTGGTTTGGGGTTTAGGAAGATATACAGTGGATATATTAGGTTTGCTATTACTCCAATAATAAAGGTTATAATCCTTTGAAGGGCTTCAAAAGACTCTCTGTTGAATACACTGTCCTCTGTGATGTCACACAATTTATTCAGTGCACTAAGTGGGGGGGGGGGATTTGTATATACATTTAAAAGGAATGTAATAAAAAAAATGCAAAAGGGAAATCAGATTGGCAAAAATAGAAAATGAAAAACAAGCTGCAAAAGAAAGTAATACAAACCCTAAAAAGTTTTTTTTAAGTGTATAAATGGCAAAGGGATCATAAAAGACAATTTAGGACCTCTAAAAAGTGAGATGGATGGACTGATAATGATAAGGAAAAAGCAGAGGTATTAAACACTTTCTTTTCTTCAGTGTTTACTAGAGAGGAACAAATGGTAGGAATACCATTTGAGAATGAAAATGCAACTGTACCGTTACTTAAACTTGTCTGACAAAGGAAGAGGTCATTTATAATCTCACGTTATCACGTCAGAGGATGACGTGGCCGAGATTATAAATGAGGCCCTTGGCATTACATATGTCATTCGCCAGAGCGACCGTGAAGGAGCAGGACATCCTCGGCAGGGCAAGCAACCTGAAGAAGACGCGCCTCCGAAGTCCAGCTGATCCTCGACTGTTAACAGAGAAGCCTACAGAACTGTGAGTATGTGCTTTAATGATTTTAATTTTAAAGTTTAACATGTGTAAAATGTCCTTTATGTTGTAGGTTATTTTTACATTTTGCATCTTTTACACGGGCCATATTTTTGGACATTTTCTATGATCGGGGACAATAATTATTTTATAAAATTTATTGTGGTGACATCTAATATGTTCTTTATTGATGGAGGGGACATGTAATAGGTACAATAGTGACGGAGGTGACATCTAATATGTTCTTTATTGATGGAGGGACATGTAATAGGTACTATAGTGACGGAGGGGACATCTAATATGTTCTTTATTGATGGAGGGGACATGTAATAGGTACTGTAATGATGGAGGGGACATCTAATATGTGCATTACTGATGGAGGTAATACTTTATTTACATTAGTGATGGAGGGCATATATTTTGATTATAACAGTAACGGACACAGTATGCTGCCGGCAGCATGCCATTAACCCTTGGCATGCTGTCACTAAGAGTACTATAAGGCACAGCATGCCATGCCTTATAGCACTATATGCAGCAGCATGCTAAGGGTTAAGAGCTTGCTGCGGAAGCCATTTTTAGTATTTTTAACACATTTACATTTATTTTTAACAAGTGATGGGGGTTTGCAAAAGCAAAGTGAGTGCCGATTTCTATGAAATCGACACTCACCCCATCCGAATTAACTCGGGAGAGTTTTCATCAAATCTCTAGCAATTTACTAAATCCCCCCTTAGTAAATGCAGAGATTTGTATGTCCCTCATGCAAAAAATCTCCAGAATGATTTAAACACAGGAGATTTAAATCTCCACACATCTCTCACAAGTTTGTAGTGATTTAGCTTTAGTAAATCCAGAGATTAGCAAATCGCTGTTAAACTACTTCAAACTCAGGCGATTTGAATCAAATCATCCTTAGTAAATGAGGCCCATAGCGTTGTGATAAATGGAACATTTTGTAATTGGTCAAAAGTTTTAAGTGGTACACCACAAGGTTCCATGCTGAGACCACTGCTTTTAAATATATTTTTTAATGACCTTGGTGATGGCTTAGAGAGCAAAGTTTCTATTTTTGCAGATGACACTACTGTTTGTAAGGTTATAGAATCAGAGCAAGATTTTGCTTCTCTACAGAGAGACTTGAATAAACTGGCGGATTGGGTCTGCAAATGGAAGGTGAGGTTTAATATAGATAAATATAAGATTATGCATTTAGGGATCAAAAGAAACATTCAATATATAAATTAAATGGGGAAAATTTAGGGGAATCTTTAGAAACATAGAAACAAACATAGAAAATGATGGCAGATAAGAGCCACATGGCCCATCCAGCCTGCCCAGTTGTTTATTTAAAACTATACTGACCCAGACCCTATTTACCTTCAATTTAGTTTGAGATTTAGGATATCATTATATTTATTCCAAGCATGTTTAAACTGTTCTAATGTGTTAGCCTCAACCACCTCAGATGGGAGGCTATTTAACTTATCTATCACCCTTTCGGTGAAGTAATTTTTCCGCACATTTCCTCGGAATCTACCACCCTCCAGTTTATATTCATGCATTTGTGTTCTATTACACCTCTTCCTTTGAAAAATGCCACCCTCCCTCTAGCCAGTCACAACCCTTGATATATTTGAAAGCTGATAGAAACAATGAATAATTTGGGAGTGCTCGTTGACCATAGACTTAGCATATTGCTTAATGTCAAGCAGCAGCTGCAATGGCCAATAAAATATTAACATGCATAAAAAGGGGCATAGATGGATGGGAAGTCAGTGTAATTTTGCCACTATATAAATCGTTGGTAAAGCCTCATCTGAAATATGAAGTTAAGTTCTAGGCACCACTCCATAAAAAAGACATTCTGGAACTAAATAAAGGGTTGAGTCATTGAGCTATAAGGAAAGGCTAGCCAGCTTAGGCATGTTTAAGACATCAGCAGTCAGCTTTCTTCCCCCTCCTTATGTCTTCTGTAAGTTCATCCCTCCCACGTAGTGTGTAGTGTGTTAGCACACATGAGCAGGGCCCTCCATCCTAGTGTTGTTCCCTCTTACACTACTCCCCCTCACTTAGTACCCTCTTCTGCCAAGCTTAACACCTCTTATTTTGTCTTGCTGTCTTGCTTGCTTTACTTTATGGTATTTTTGTGATATTTTTATTTATATTGTATTTTATTATGTACTATGTATGTCTGTACTGTATATTGTGTTTGTATTTTGTATGGCATTGCGGACACATTGTGATGACCTTATAAATAAACAATGATAACAATAATAATAATAATAATAATAATAAAAAGAGGCGTCTAAGAGGAGATATGATTACTATATACAAATACATAAAGGGTCAATACAGAGAAATTTAAACTTTTTGCCCCAAGGACTGGACACAAGACATGGGATCACCCTCTGTTAAGGGAGAAAGTTTCACAACAACAAAGGAAAGAGTTCCTTACAATAAAGTTAGAAAAGCTATGGAAATCCTAACCAAAAAAAGAACAGATAGGCCAATTTATGGCGCACTAAATGCAGTGATGTAATGAGCAAGTCATCATAATAATGATAAATTTACTATGCGAAAATGTTGGTTTAGAGTGTAAGAGTGGTCAGTTTAAAGCATAATAATTTAAAATTTATTACAAAAAGAGCGAAATACTAGAAGTAATTTTTTAAACTATGTTTATCATAATTCACAAAGAATGACAAACAAATTTGGCAGTGTGGGCCGTATGCAGACTCCCAGACGTATAACATATACTGTATATCTGGAGTCTAATGTTTTTGTTTTTTTAAACATTAAATTTTTTATTGAAGAATTTCCATACAGTACAAAGATATTACAGAGCATAGTACTGGGAACGTAACAATGTAAACATGTTAACAATGCTTCCAACAAATAATACTATAGGAAATTTTCATAGTTATTTAAGGGTACAAGAAACTGGAAAAAGAAGAAGAGAGAAAAAATAAAAAAATAAGAATAGGAGAGGGTCAGGGAGGGAAAGAATAAGTAAGGGGAGGGGGTACTCAAAAATTGCGAATACAGAGAAGCACATGGAACACAGAGCTAGTGAGAGACTAACATATGTCTCAATAGTATCAGATTAGGAGTCCTAACATTAGGCTTTTTAAACAAAGACCAAACTCACATGAACACCGAAGTATGGTGGATTGCATTCAGAGATTTACTCTTAACAGCTATTCTGGACAGGGCTGTGTTGGGGCTGCACCTTCCGGGGCCTCACACCCCACTGGTGTCCGCTTGTGTGGGGTTGTTCGCTACATATTCCGCCCAATGAAACCATTGCACAGCCGGGACAGAGGGAGAAGCCGAGTATGGGGCATCAAGTGTTTCCATATTGTGATTAAAATTTATTTTAGCTACTGCTTTAGAGGTAGCCGGTATAAGGGGGGATTTCCATGCCTGACCTATCGCGGCCTTCGCCGCCGACAGGATATGCCCCAAGACATACCATCTATCAGTGGGGATGCTAGGTGGGAATAGGTGAATGAGATCTCCGGGGTAAGGTAAGTGCCCTGCAGGACCAAAAGACATGGGCGATATCCACTTTTTTTAATGCCTTGAAAAAGCACATGCGAAACGTACGTCGGCTGTAACGCTGTGCTCCTATTACCCTACCACTCTATATATATCTTAAATGCTATCATTGCAATAGTGCTACCTGTTCTCTGACTGCCCAAACTTATAAATACCTTAAACGGAGCCTTACACCCTTTTTAAGGCTCTCTTTCTGAGAAGCTTACTAGCTCTGTCCACAACTGCGTGATTCATAGTATGTCCCTGCAGCTAAGACTGAAATTCGATACATTTTATTATTGTTTCTCTTTTCAAGTTGCTACTTCTGAGAGAAGCTTACTAGCTCTGTCTATAGCTGCGGGATTCATAGTATGTCCCTGCAGCTAAGACTGAAAATTGATACATTTTATTATTATTTCTCTCTTCATTGGAGAATTTTGTTGCAGAGTATGAATACCTTTAGCAGCCCAAGCTTTGAGGTTAATATGTGGAATAAGTTTAGTAATTGCCGCCAGCGAGATATTACTAGATGGGAGAGAGAAAAGGCGGTTAGCTACCACACTATTGTCCCACACACGTATTGCATGAGATATGGTCATCAATGGGGGGTTGCCCGCTGGTCTCATAGGGAGGGGGGTCCAGAGTAAGTCTACTGTAGGGAAGAAGGAAGGGATAGACTTTTCCAAGTCGACCCAAGGCTTAGATCCTGCCGGCAGGGTCCAATCACGGACCTGCGCTAATATACAGGACTCTTGATATCGGGAAAGGTCCGGTAGTTCTACCACACCCATCTTTTTGGATTTAAGCAAACAAGAATTAGCTAAATGTGGGGGTCTCTTACGACCCATCCAGGATATCTCAAAGCGCATCCAACCGTCCATCAGCTTCTGTAATTGGGCTATTAATGGGGTATAGTTAACCTCAAATACCTGAGCAATCGAGGCTGGTATCTTAATTCCTAAGTATGATAAGGAGTCAGTTTTCCAGACATAGGGAAACCGCCGCTGCAGAATGCTCACCAACGGCTGGGGGATATTGAGTGGGAGGGCCTCGGTTTTAGAGGTATTGAGCTTATACAGAGATGCCTCACTAAAATTCTTTAAAATAGAGTGAAGAGCGGGAAGGGAGGAAAGTGGTTTAGAGATAAACAGCAGGACATCATCCACAAATGGGCATATCTTGTGTGGTTGATTGGCTAGGGTGATACCAGGGAATGAAGATGCTAGACGAATCTTGGTCGCTAATGGTTCCATGGCCAGCGCAAAAATTAATGGGGACATCGGGCACCCTTGAAGTGTGCCATTTGTAATTTGGAAGTGTGCCAAGAGGAAGCCATTACAAAATACCCTTGCATTGAGTGACGTATATAACGCTAGGAGACAGTGAAGAAATGGGCCATGAAGACCAAAACGATGGAGCACCTCTCTCAGAAAGCCCCAATGAAGCCGATCAAAGGCCTTCTCCGCATCTTAAGACAGAAGAAGGCCCTGATCCCCCGTGGCCGACAGCAAGTCCACCACGTCCAACACCCGTCTTGTGGCATTGGGAGCCTGTCTATTGGGCATGAAGCCCACCTGGTCCGGATGAATTGGAAAGAAATGGGGAAAGGCGATTCGCCATTAATTTAGCAAAGATTTTTAAATCTGAATTCAATAAAGCTATCAGACGATAGCTATCAGACGATAGTTTTCACATTTGGTGGGATCTTTACCCGGTTTGGGGATGGTGACGATCCTAGACTCTAGCATCTCAGGGGGGAACACTCCACCTTCGTGGATCTCATTAAACAGGTTCGTTAATAACGGGGCAAGTTTGTCCACAAAATGGATATAAAATTCATTGGTGTAGCCATCCGGGCCAGGGGACTTCCCCAAGGGGAGAGCCTTGATAACCTGCGTAACCTCTGCCGTCGACCACGGGGCATTTAGTATCAAGAGGTCCTCCACCGAGAGAGAGGGAAGTGGCAAATCATTTAAAAAGGAGTTAATAGATTCAGAGGTCGGTTGAAACGTTTGTTCATCACTAAGGTTATATAACCGAGAGTAGTAATTCGCAAACTGGTCCGCGATATCCGATGGATTTAGGATTTGGGTACCCTGGTGAGTAATTATACTCTTGATTGTGAATTGGGCTCGATGTACTCTCAACTTACGCGCCAAGAGTTTCCCCGCCCTATTACCCGACGAGTAGAATTTTTGCCTAGATCTATCTAGGGCAATCCTGGATCGGATTTGTTGCCAAGATAGGAGAGCAGCATGAGCGGCATCTAATTTTGCTTTAATTGTAGGAGTTGGGTCCTGTTTATGTAGGTCCTCTAAGCAGGTCAGGTTAGCTGTGAGAGTGAGCATGGAGTTTAAGGTATTGCGGCGTAGCTTCACGCCAATCTGAATTATCACTCCTCTCAACACCGCTTTTAACGCACACCAATGAGTATAAGGGGATGTATCAGCGGGAGAGTTGTAGGTCAAATAGTCAGTAAACGCTTTAGTGAGTTCATTACAGGCACCCAAGTCAGAGAGGCAATAGCCAGGGAACCTCCAAGGACGCAAGATATGAGGTCTAGATTGAAAATTACAAGTCCATTGGACTGGGGCGTGGTCAGACCAAACCATAGGTAAGATTGAGGCCGATCTAGAGCACTGCAAGAACCACTTGTCCGCTAAAATCAAGTCGATGCGGGAGTAAGAGTTGTGGGGAGGGGAAAAGAAGGTGTAATTTTTAGCTGTGGGATTGAGGACACGCCACACATCATATAATCCGAATTCTAAAAGTAGGTGAGCCAAAGGACGGTTGGATCGAGACAAACCAGAGGGCAGTAAGGAGGGTGCAGAGGTTCTGTCCATTTTTGGGTCCGGGGCTAAGATCGCCTAAGATCACCAGATTGCCTCTCTGAGATGATGGTAATAATTCAAACAGGGCTCGGAGAAAAGGAATCTGATGTGTATTTGGGGCATATAGGGACACAATGGTAATCCAGCTCCCATCTAGACAGCCCACCAGAATTAAATAGCGCCCATTTTTATCCTTAATAGAGGAGTGTAGATCAAACTGAAGGGACACTCTAAAAAGAATAGCTACTCCGTTTTTCTTAA
>WWET01006122.1:0-14113 GCA_011038615.1 Limnodynastes dumerilii
AGAGACTGACACAATACACATTAACCTACTAAGTGTAAGAGACTGACACAATACACACTAACCACTAAGAGTAAGAGACTGACACAATACACACTAACCCCTAAGAGTAAGAGACTGACACAATACACACTAACCCCCTAAGAGTAAGAAACTAACACAATACACACCAACCCACTAAGAGTAAGAGACTGACACAATACACACTAACCTACTAAGAGTAAGAGACTGACACAATACACACTAACCCCCTAAGGGTAAGACACAGACACAATACACACTAAGAGAAACAGACTGACACAATACACACTAATAGTAAGAGACTGACACAATACACACTAACCTACTAAGAGTAAGAGACTGACACAATACACATTAACCTACTAAGAGTAAGAGACTGACACAATACACACTAACCACTAAGAGTAAGAGACTGACACAATACACACTAACCCACTAAGAGTAAGAGACTGACACAATACACACTGCTATCAGCTGCCGGGCAGAACACAGAGCAGCTGATAGCAAACCCCGGCAGCTGAAAGGGGGTTTGCTATTATCTGCACTGTGTAACTGCAGCGGTGGCTTATAGCAGGGAACCTCTGCGCTGCAGCAGCGGGGAGTGGGTGGATGACTGGCGACTGTCTGTACCGCATCCCTCGCCCTGGGTTGGACAGTTCAGGACCGTTTTTTCTACAGGGCAGTTTGGGCTAGTGCTGGGCTTTGCTGAAGGGCCCCTTGATGTGTGGGGGCCTTGGGCACTAGCCCAAACTGCCCAGTGGAAAAGACGGCCATGTTAATATATGTGAAAGCTGCTATCATGTCCCCCTCTCCCTTCTCTGCTCCAAGCTATACATGTTTAGTTCCTCTAGCCTTTCTTGGTATGATTTGTTACAAAGGCCATGGACCATTTTAGTTGCTCTTCTTTGCACAGTCACTAATGTATTTATGTCTTTCTGGAGATATGGCCTCCAGAACTGAACACAGTATTCTAGGTGAGGGCGCACCAATGATCTATAAAGTGACATCACTACTTCTCTCTTTCTGCTACTAATTCCTCTCCCTATGGTCTCTATTTACTAAGAAAGTATAAACGTAGCTCAGGCAAGTTCGAATTGTCTCTCTGAGAACTTCTGAGCTACGTTTATACCATTTACTAATACTCGCCCTCCGCTGGCTGTCCTGCAATGACATCTGAGCTTTCTTCAGTCATCGCGGCTTTCTTCGTGTGTCTGGAAGGTCTGCACATGCTCAGTGGCTCTCTGCTGGGACTTTGTAAAAAAATGAAGTCCCGGCATGAGATGCACTGCGCATGTGCAGGCTCTCCATGTCAGGACCGGCACCTGCGGACAGACGCGTCTTCCGTCCGGTAAGTATTTAAAGCTATTATATTGTTTTCTTTTATTTCTGTTGTTTTTTTTCAGTGATCAGTATTTACATATATTCCTGCGGTCTCCCTATATATATATACACACCGCTTTTTCTCCCCCTAATAACAGCGATTAGGGGGAGAAAAAGGGGGTTATATGGGGAGATTGCTGGAATGGAAGTTTGAACACCAGTCTGAGATGCCGTTATTTTAACGCTCTGAGGGTTAGTAAATAGCAGCCCAGACTGAAAACAACGGGCTGGCGAGGACAGAAGAAGTTTGGCTGCATGGCCATGGAAACTTTTGATTTCCATGGCGATGCAGCGGTTGTAAATAGCAAAGAGTTAATTTTTGGAGTTATAACTGGGTTATACGGGGAGATTGCTGGAATGGAAGTTTGAATGCCAGTCTGAGATGCCATTATTTTAACGCTCTGAGGGAGGGTTAGTAAATAGCAGCCTAGATTGAAAACAAGGGGCTGGCGAGGACAGAAGAAGTTTGGCTGCATGGCCATGGAAACTTTTGATTTCCATGGCGATGCAGCGGTTGTAAATAGCAAAGAGTTAATTTTTGGAGTTATAACTTCATAACTCCAAAAATGATCATTTTAAAGCTTAAGTAAATAGAGCCCTATACACCCAGCATCTGACTTGTCTTTCTCATTGCTTTGTTACATTGCTTGGCTACCTTTAAGTAATATGAAATAATGACTCCTAGATCCCTTTCCTCCTCAGTAGATTCTAATGTAATGCCATTAATGCTATACTGAGCTTTTTGGGTTTTTGTGCCCCAACTGCATGATTTTGCTATTTTTGGCATTAAGCTGCAGTTGCCACACTCTTGACCATTCCTCCAGTCTACCTAGATCATCCCTCATTTTTTGTACCCCTCCTGGGGCTCGATTTACCAAGGGCGATTTAATTTGCCCCCATAAAATCGCCCCACATCGCTGGAGTTGAGGGGCGATTTTTTTTCCCCAAAGCTCCAGATTTACTAAGGGGTCGATTTTTAAACTCCAGCGATAGAGTTTAACCTCGCTGGAGTTCCTGGCCCTTCCAAAAATAAAAATTACTCAAAATGGCTGCCGCCGCAAGCACTTGACACAAACATAAACACATCAGTAGTTGCCCCCTCTGTGCATAATAAACACAATTGTAGTTGCCCCCTCCGTGCATAATAAACACATCAGTAGTTACCCCCTCCATGTATAATAAACACAATAGTAGTTGCCCCCTCTATACTTTTTTGCACAGAATTGATGTCCACATTGCTATGTGATGTTAAAAAATAAGGCCAGCTTAACACGTCTTCTCTACAATGTATGTCTACTTTAAAAAACTCTCACAACACAGAAATTACATTTTACACATTTAAAAAAAAAAAAACCTTTTAGTATTGATGCTACTCACAGTTCTGTAGGCTTCCATGTTGACCCGCGATGATCAGTTGCATGTTGCTTGGAGTCGCAACGTCCTCCTGTCCCTTCAAGATTCCTCCGGCGACTGACGTATGTTATGCCAACAGGGCATCATTTATAATCTTGGCCACGTGATCTTCTGATGTGATATCGTGGCCGAGATTATAAATCTCGGCCACAGCTGATCATCGAAGGTCAACATAGAAGCCTTCAGAACTGTGAGTAGCATCAATATTGAAAGTTTTTTTTTTTTTTTTAAATGTGTAAAAATGAGTAAATTTTAACATCACATAGCAATGTGGACATCAATATTGTGCAAAAAAGTATAGAGGGGGCAACTACTATTGTGTTTATTATGCACAGAGGGGGCAACTACTATTGTGTTTATTATGCACGGAGGGGACAGCTACTATTCTAATTAGGGACGGAGGGCAAAGATAACATTCTAGAGACAGAGGGCACAGATAATATTGTAATTAGGGACGGAGGCCACATATTAGTTACAATAGGTTAAGGAGGGCATTATTATTCCTTAGCACAGTAATGGACACAGTATGGTTGTGGCAGCATGCCATTAACTCTTGGCATGCTGTCGCTTGGAGCACTATATAAGTCACAGCATGCCCTGCAATACATGGGCATGCTTTCAGTTATAGTATATGCAAGCAGCATGCCATGGGTGAAGTGTTGCTGCATCAGCCATTTTTTTTTTACACTTTTTAACATTTTTTCACAGGTCATAGGGGCTTATTCAAGCAAAGTGTGTGCCGATTTCTGTGAAATCAACACCTACCCCCAAGAGTTGACAGCAAATGTCTGGCGATTTACTAAATCTCCCCCTTAGTAAATCCAGAGATTTGTATGTCACTCATACAAAAAATCGTTAGAGTGATTTAAACACCGGCGATTTAAATCTCTCACGAGTTTGTGGAGATTTTGCTTTAGTAAATCCAGTGGTAAACTACTGCAATCTCTGGTGATTTTATTCAATTGGCGTGTCTACCCTGTTACATATCTTTGTGTCATCTGCAAAAAGGTATATTTTCCCCCTGATACCACAGGCAATATCACCTATAAAGATATTAAATAGTACTGGTCCACAAGTTACCTTACCATCCCCAGATATGCAGTATGTGCAAAAGTACATTATTCTCCCTGCAAGCAAAACAATTGCAATGAATTACCAGCACTTACATTGCAAAATGGTTTATCCAAGTTATACACTTTCACCTATTTTTTCCTTACTCTTGTACGCTGGATATATTTTTATATTCCCCTTTATATATACCCCTGCAGTGCTGATGCAGAGTTTAATAGTAAGTGCAAAACTGATGCAAGTGTAGACCTAAGAAAACCCATTTTGCAATATGAGACGTGCAAATTAATTAGAACTCTTTTGTAGGCAGGGAATATATTTAGCATTTGCAAATAGGATTTATATATAGCAAATCTGAATGTTTCATCTGAATATTGGAGGAAACTTTACCTTTGAACTTTAATTCTGTTTTTATAGTTTAAATTTGCTTTCCCTGAAACTGCAACATGGTTGTGCACAAAATGTGCACTTATTCTCAAACTACGGATTAGCCTCTTCAGACCTGGGGGCTGATTCAGAGTTGCACTTCCACCTTTTTTTTTAGGGGTAAGTGTAGACCTGAGCAATACCATGTTGAATTGCAAGGGGAGGCAGATTTAAAAAGCAAAACCAGAATTAAAATTAGGAGGTGAAATTTCTTCGCTTAACTCTATTATATAGAATAAACATAAAGCTATGCAGTATTTTAGTTCTTTGTGTAAAAGTCATGTATTTTCCCTGCATGCAAAAAATGTTAAATTAATTGACCCTGCTTACTTTGAAAAATGGTTTAGCCGAGCTGTACACTTGCACCTGAAAAAAAGGTGTAGGTGCGTCTCTGAATCAGCTCCCTGAATTTCACTTAAGCAGGAGATTAAGAAGGAACAGATTCGCAATTATATGCAAGGCAACTCATTTGCTCTCGTTTTTATGGTTCTTAACCGTCTTAGGAAGGGCATAGGCCGCCTTATATTCCCGTGCGTATGTCTCTTCCTAAGTCGCTAAAGTCTGCATGTACTTAAAAAACCGTGCCCTGTCTACCCCTTTTAAATGTCTCCCCCCACCCACTTTTCTTAAGTTGGTTTTCATCGAGGCCAGGCACGCCCCTCTTACTTATCTCATAACGAGCAAACTTGAAGCCCACTTGTAATGAATCCCCATTCGTAAATCCAACCTAGATTGCGTAAACAAAAGTAATAGCGAACCAGATTCACAACCATGTTTTTTGTAAATTACTTACCTATTTTTAAGTGCGTCTCTAATGCGCACACGTAGTAAATATTTTACGCTATCTACGTAGCGTTTCGTTACGTAGATCTCGTACATGTACGCAATCTATGTCATGAAACATTATGCAGATAGCGTATAATATTTACTACACATGCGCAATAGCGCCGCACTTAGAAATAGGTAAGTAACTTTTGAAAAAAGTAGTTGTGATTCCGTTCTTAAAAACACGCACAGAAATAGCAGCAGCTTCTTATCTGTGAACCAGGTCCTTCAGGTTTCACTTTAGGAACTCCATCGATATATGTTCTATTAACAATACATTCATACAATCTAATATTATCCAATATGCTGCAGACCAGTCTTGTAATGTTATTTAAACAATATACTGCACCTACCTGCAATGTCGCTCTTCTCAGCTCACAGTCACTGCAGATCTCGTGCATGTCATTTGTAGCCTGTGAGCGCTATTTATCTGTGTGTAAACCTCTGATGTCTTCTGGTATAAGTTCTTAGACTGACTCACTAGGGATATACAGTCTGTTTGATAAATCATCAGACGGACCCCCATGGGGGGTGATGACTTTCTCCTCCATCAATAACACTTTCTCAATCTTCCACCAGCAGAACCTGACAATGAATAAATCTAAGCACTCTGATATATAGCATATGGATGCCACCTTTTGCAAATGATTGCACTGCTCAACAAAAGCTATATTCTGTTTAGTCACAAGAGTCCCTGTGAGTGCATGGCGTAGTGTTGTGTGTGCTGAATTCAAGCAAACGTTCCAGAATTATATCATGAAAGGATTTGCAGTGAGACTCCGTTAAAGCTTACAGCATTAGATTTATTGGCAACACCGGCATGATAAACGACTAGCACAATATAAAAGGTTGATGCATGTGATCTTCTGCTGTGGCTTATCTCAGGAGCATCCCTTTTAAGGGCCGTATTCAAAGATCCGATTTCGAGAGGATTTGCGTGCATATTTTTAGGATCGGAACAGCTGCGCATGCGTAGTAACTTTATTAGTGTAATTTACCTTGAATATACGCTCATAAGTGCTTTAGGCACGAGGATGTGAATTGCACTTGGTTAAATACGTACGGATGGGCGGCGTAGAAAAATGTACTTGAAAATTAACATAAAAATGGGCGGAGAGAGGCATTTATATGAACGCATGGAGGAGCCGTTATAAAGAATCGCACGGAGCACATATATACATGTAAGTACACGCATAAAAACAACAGAGTGGTTTAGGGACTCGTAAGTCACTGACAGCATGTCCGGGAGAGGGGAGTGTACGGGAGAGGGGAGTGTCCGGGAGAGGGGAGTGTACGGGAGAGGGGAGTGTCCGGGAGAGGGGAGTGTCCGGGTTGTTGTTGGGTGTTTCTTTGCGGCCCTGCGTATAAAAAACAGTTCTCTGAATACGGCCCTAAGTGTCAAACAGTAGTCAGACACTTGGGGCCAGATTTACTAAGCTGCGGGTTTGGAAAAGCAGAGATGTTGCCCATCGCAACCAATCAGATCCTAGCTCTCACTTGCTTTTCACATACTAGAGAATGTCAGCTAAGATCTGATTGGTTGCTATGGGCAACATCTCCACTTTTCAAAACCTGCCACTTAGTAAATCTGGCCCAAGGAATTAATCTGGCCCAAATGGATTAAGCAGACCATCAAAGTGCACCTGGAGCATCAGTTCTCTAATCTGAGGACCAACAAAGATCCCCTCTCTGAGCTTTGTCTCACTGACCCTCAGGAACTTCTCTCTTAAGTAGACAAAGGCAAGTCCAGTCTTATCCAATGCCTTGTTGATGTTCTTGGCAAGGCCCAGCTATATGTTGAGTGGATGCAGATAGGCTTTCTCTGGATCAAAAAGTGGGGCACTGACAACTCCCGGGGTTAGTGAAGTGCACTTTGGACACTGCTTCTGAACACGATGGCTTGTCCGGTCTCTGCTGTCCCGCTCACACAGAAAACACAAGTATTTTGTGTAACCGAGCAGTAGTCTAGGCAGGAGTGAAATGAAGTAACAGTCTGCACATGCCATTGGTGCTCTGCACGTCTGATTTTATTCAGCAGGTGTTTCATTTTCCCATCTGTTTCCTTCATAGCAACAGCCTGAGCTAGTGGTACTGAGGGTAACTGTTGTGAAGTAGCACAGCTTTCAAGCTGACTTTAGAGAACTCAATGGATAGGCGACAATCCTATAAACGGCAAACGGCATAGTGCCCAAGCACACACCAGGCAGTCAGGCACACCTTAATGAAATAACGAGACTGACACAATAGCTTGGGTTTAACAAGGGAACATAACGTTTATTTACTGGGCCAAATTTAAATCATAATTAACCTATTTATTATTATTAAGGCAACCAATGACTGATAAGCTCAGTCATAATGAACTAGGTGGCCCACTAGCGGTTGAGGGGTTCAGCAGTAACACTCACCAAGACAAGAGGTCATCCACCTTGACCTCTGGCGCCCCCCGCCCGATCCTCCAGCAAACACTCGACCCGTATGAACGCTCGCAAGGTGATAACCTGAAGGGCCCTACCGCTGAGGCTTGGCACCCCCAACTTACCGGGTTGTGTTTGCTATTAGATCGGGACCACCCCCATTTCCACCTCCCCCTCCCTTTCCCCACAGACTCCATATCTTATTACTGACCCCTCAACCGCTACCGCCACAGCGGAGGCACCCCTTGTGCCGCAGCCCCGCCACCTAGACCACCTTTAACCCCTCAAACAAATCTTCAATAAAGATTCTACTCCCCTTCTCCGTAAGGTGTACTCCATCACCCCTATACAGGCCGGGAACATCATGCTGCAGCCTCGCGTGCGATATGCCTAACCCCCCTAACCCCGCCAAGCACTTAGCGATAGACAGGTTCAGTTTTTTGCGTTTCTTTTCAATTTTAGGGATCTTGTCGGCCCCGGTCCACTTAAGACGGGGGATCATGTATGACCACCGAATGTGCAGGTGCGGGAAGCTACTGCACAACCACCCCAAGTCCTTTTTAATGGACTTCCCAAGTCCCAAGTGGACCTTGTAACTAAATCGTTACCACCCAAGTGTATGATGACCACCTCGGGCTGACTGAAACGCACCACCGCTCTGCGCAAAAGGTAAAGGAATAGCTCTCATCTCATTCCCCTAAACCCAAGCCAATCCACTTTCCACCCTGCGGGAGGTGACGGAGTGCCCTTTGATTCAACCAGCCGGCCTGCCCAAAAAACGAATGAATGGCCCAAGACCCAGGCCCTCCGGCGACCCAACGGACGACCTGAAAAACAACAAACCACATACTTACTCCTAAAACCTTACCATCACTAAAAATAACTCACTTCACATAACTTAACTTAGCATACTTAACTTAAAAACCTAACCCCATCTACCCTAACCCCCAATCCTGACCGCTAGTACACCTGCCCCCTTCTACTGGCTAAACTGCTATAAACTCTTTTTATAAATTGCTTAAATCATCAGACCCTTAACCAATCAACTACCCCTGATGACTAAAGAAACCCCAGGAAAAACACAAAAGGAGGGGGAATTGGAGGAACCACAGGCCCTGGACGCACCTAACGAGGGTAAACAACTCCCTGAAACCTCCAAGGCCCGCATCTAACGCAAAGCCTTACTGGGAGGATCAAAATGGAAGAAAATCCCCCCGTGCCCCCCGAAGGCGAGCAGCTAATCCTAGGTGCCTCCAAGCTCCGTTGCCTCCCCCAGACAAACTCTTAAAACTAACTTACCACAACCTTATCCAACCTTAAATATTTTTTATACGCTGCTGATTTCCACCGTCCCAGTGTCTTAATCGCCCTTGGCGACCTGCCATCCAGGGCGGCAGAAGAAGCCGCCCCAATTCGGAATGAGTGGGTCCCGAACATGGAAGCATTCAAACCCAAAGCCAAAACACACCACTTCAAAATGAAACAGAACTGATACCTCGTGAGGGGGTCCCCATTCTCGTGGCTAAGCCAATTAGCGCTCAAAGCTGTAACCAAAGCTCTGTACGCCTTCGCCAACCCAACCGGGCACACAGTAGAATCGGGGTGTGAGGACAAGAAGACCCACCGACCTCTACCCAACTGGTCAGTTTTAGACCTATGCACCTTGCAGGCTATCGATTCGTCTTGCATAACCACGTTCCTCGTGAGCATCCCGGAATTAACCGCCTTTTTCCCAGCGGCCACCAACTCGCCTACCCGAAAAGCCCCAAAGAACGCCCATGCAAAAGACACCCGAAACAAGTAGCTCTCACATTTAGAAGATGTTACCTCAGGTATCACTGCCATAATTTTCTTCAATAATACCAAATCAATATCACATTGTCAGCCCCCGGTTGCCTGCGTCCCCATCCTTTCATCACTTTCCTAACCATAGAATGTTTAGTAAAGTCCTGTAGACCCTTAACAACAGAGAAGTGAGCAATCCCTGCCAGAGCTGAGTTCATACTGGCCCTGGATCTCCCGCTTTCAAACTCCTGCCATATCCAACCTAGGATCATATCCACCCCCACCTTACCTTTGCTGTCCTTCTGCCTCATATACTGAACCCACTCGGACCATGCTCGATTATACACCCTCAATGTTGCCGGGGCCAGGGATGCGTTCGCTAGGTCTTCTAGGCCAGATTCACGATCTGCCAAAGATGCAAAGGGCATGACAGACCCGTGACCTCGGCCTGAGGAGCCAGCTCCCGAAACCTTCCCCATTTCTGGCGTGACAGCGCATCAGCAATTTTATTTTCCACTCCTGGGACATGCCGAGCCCTAAATGTGACATTATGTTGCAAACATTTCAACACCAAAAAATGTAAAAGCCTAACCGCCGGCGGCGATGATGCCCTCTGCCGGTTGATGGCCTGGACAACCCCCATGTTGTCGCACCAGAACACTATACTCCTATTGCACAGCTCTGCCGACCAAAGTTCCACCGCGACAACGATGGGGAAAAGCTCCAGAACCAGCAAGTTAGCAGTAAGACCCATCTCAGTCCACTCCTCTGGCCACAGCGCAGCGCACCACCTTCCTTGAAAATACGCTCTAAACCCTATTGACCCAGCTGCGTCAGTGTAAAGCTGTACCTCTAAATTGGAGGCCACTGGGGCCTGCCAAATACAACTCCAATTGAAGTCTGACAGAAAAGTGACCCAAACTGCCATATCATCCCGAATCGCGCGCGAGACTGTCACAAAAGGATGCGACAGCCTCACGCCCGCCGTCGCTTGTTCCAGCCGCCTGCAGAAAACCTTACCCATGGGAATCACCCTACAGGCAAAGTTCAGCAGACCCAGAACAGATTGCACCTTCTTCAGGATGACCTTCCGCCGACTCTGAATGTCCGCAAGCTCATCCCGAAGCCGACGCACTTTGTCCGCCGGCAGCCTACAAACCCCGGCCACGGAATCAGCTTCAATGCCTAAATATGACAGACAGGACTTGGGTCCTTCAGTCTTGTTAGATGCCACGGGGACGCTGAAATGATAGAAAAGCGCCTCAGCAGAAAATAGGGCCTTTGCACAAACGACTGACACCGCAGGGCCAATGAAAAGGAAATCATCTAAATAGTGCGCTATCAAACTATGACCGGACCCCATCTGAAAGCACCAATGCAAGAAGGTGCTAAATTTTTCAAAAAAGGCGCAGGATATGGCGCATCCCATTGGGAGGTAACAGTCCACAAAAAAAAACCCCGGCATCCTAAAACCCATGTAACGGAAGGAATCAGGATGCAGCGGGAGAAGCCTAAATGCAAATTCAATGTCCAGCCTTGCCATAAGGGCCCCGCTCCCACAGGAATGCACCATACCCAACGCCTCCTCGAACGACTGGTACACCACCCGGCACCGGCCCGGATCAATGGCATCGTTTACCGAGCCGCCTTCTGGGAATGACAGGTGCTGTATCAATCGGAACTTTCCCGGGACTTTTTTGGGCACAACCCCAACCAGAGAAATCACCAACCCTTCCAGCGGTGGGCAGCTGAACGGGCCAGCGATTCTACCCTTACGCACCTCATCAACCACCTTCTGTTCCAGAATGTCCGGAAATTGTCTGGCGGACCTGAGATTCTGCGGACATCCAGAATGAACCGAACCAACTACGGGTAACCTAAACCCAAACTCAAAGCCCAATTCCAACCATTCAGCAACATCCCTTAAGGGGTAAACACAAAGCCATGTGCGCATGGCCTTCAACTTAATTGGCGTGGGGGCTCTGCGCATTTACCCTGGGACCAAACTGCGCCCTGTGAGCTGTGGGGAGCCTTGCTTTGCAGTCCTTGGCTGGATGACCCCCTCTGCACTTGATACAGACGTGCTCGAAGCGGCAATCCCTCCCTCTGGTACATCTCGCGTTGTTGAACCCAAAGCATATACGCTTGTCCTGGGTGAAACCTCTCATGCTTCCTTTTTGCTGCTGTCCCCCTGGCTTACGAAAGGACTGCCCGTCGCTGGTGAACTTGGTTGACTGTGTCACCGATGTCCAGATCTTGATATCTTTGATGCCGAGGTCCAGACATGGGAGGCCCTCCTGCTTCTTGCGGAAGCTCTCGTCGTACGCCCTCCATACGGAACCTCTGAAGCTACTGTGCAACTCCTGAATGAGGTGCAAGTAACACCAGACAGTTCTAGCTTCGCTTGGCTGAAACTCAACATAGCAAGCCGCGAAGACGCAAAAACCTTCATTCCATCTGGCGAAGGTCTTAAACGCCTCCTCCCCTACACCCCCTTTTGCCATCGCTGCAACCAGCCCTTTCCTAGCATCATCAGTTAGGGAGAACATATCAATATACTTCCCTTTTTTTATTCTATCCTTAACTTAGTCTAATTTGCCAGAAAATGGCGGTATTAGGGCATGTCATCTCTTTGTCCCTGGGCCTTGCTACCTTCTTTGCCCACTCATCCGATGAAGCCTGCCCAGCCTTGCCTACCACCCCCCCTAATGTTAACCGCAGCAGCTTCATCACCTTACTAGGCCTAATCAAGGAATCATTAGACCCTATAGAAGAAATCCCATCAGACAAAGAAGGAGAGCGATTCGCACCAACCACTGGCGCTAACTCACCTGCTCAGCAGAATCACCTGGCGCGAGAACCTGCGTGGACGGCCCCGGCACCTCTTCAGCGGCCCTCGCTTGCTGCTCCGCGACCGCCCCGACCTGAGTGACAGAAGATCCTGGTGGGAGAGACACGTTAGCAACAGGAACCACAGAACTCACATCCGCCTGCGCGCACACAGCTCCCCTTGCCTGATTATCCAGAACCTGCGTCGGAACTACGGAGGCGCTTAAATTAGCAGACATTTGAGGGAAAGAAAAACCCGCTGGGCCCGCAGGTGTAGACATAGGCATAATGGCAAACGGGAATTGAAAAGGTGTTCCCCCAGCACCCTGCGGCCATAACTGCTGCGGAAAAACGCCAGAGGGTATGGCCCACTGCGGACCCTGCTGCAAGACCCCCTGTCCAGCTGATCAGGAGGCACTCCTTTGTGACAACCCAGCGGACCCAGCAGAGTGGTGCGACAAGCTCCTTTGGAGGGCAGACGCAGATGATGGGCAAGAAGATGCAACTGATCCTCTTCTAGAAAAAAGTGACTCACCAGAGCCCCTGCTGGCAGTGGTAATATGAGGCCCCCTCCCCTTGTGCCTTTCTTTTTGATTGTGCTTGCGGGGCTTGTCACCTGACCTCATTGGAGTGTCAGGTATAACTGAATGACCTGGAGATCCGCTGCTGCCAGCCAGAGAGCCCCCTGCCACTGGGGGAGCCCCAGCCAGCACCACAGGGGGATCCCCCAGGCCTCTACTTGAACTGCCTCCATCCCCCATTGTGCTCATCTCCCCTCCCTGTGCTGCAGACGACCGCGACTGCTCTGTCGCGGCCGTCTCTCCTGTGGCGCTGACGTCACGCGACTTTCGGCAGGAACCAGAAGCCTGCGGACGCGCGGTAATGGCCGGCTCCTCTCTAAAGCGGAGAGGAGCCGCACGAGACCGCATAGGCTGCGGCATCTCACCAAGGGCTGGGGCACTAAGGGGGAGCGGGGGCTGCTGCGCTGGGAACCGTAGGCAGCGCTGAATGCCGCACACACTCGCTGCCGCCGCGCCACCAATGCAGACAAGGGGGGAAACAACAGGAAGAAAAAACGCAGAGGACAGATAAAAGAAAATTAAAGAATAGGTGACAGATGAAAAAACAGGGAGAGAGCAAGAGACAAAAAGAGAAAAAATACAGAAAGAAAAGACAAAGAAAAGACAAAGAAAAGACAAAGTCAGTATGCTTAGTGTAACACTTAGCCTTCCTCTGCCTGAATCCTCTCCTGAATCCTCTCGACGAGTGCCCATCCCCTGGTCTGCTATCCCTATTTAAGCCCTAACCACCCCCTTTTCCCCACTATCCCCTCCCCTATACCTATGTAACGGGTGGTGCGCCGGCACCATGTGAATTGCAAACAAAACCCAGGCCCGCCCCCACCCCAGAGGTTCCTACCCGATCCTGAAGAATCGCCAGAGAAGACGCACTGTTCCTCCCCCGGTCCCAGGCGTGACGATTCCTAATGCTGTAAAGAAAGCACAACCATTAGTAAAACATCAACACCAAAAGTAATTGCGGGAGAGAACGGGGAAAGTTATTCACGGGTGAGGTAATCGTCATCACCGGCCAGGGCCTCAGACACCTCTTTTCGCCAATGACTGGCGAGCGGGACGGAACCTTTTCCATGCCTTCCGGCTCCGGCTCCGCACCCATGGCAGGAGGGGGAACAAACACCACGCCGAGTACAGGTATTAATACTCACCGTCTCTATTGGATGGACGCTCTCACCGCCACCCACTCGAGACCACCTACCTCTGAGTACCGCAACCTGTACTCCACCACGTGTTCTCCTCAACCTTTTCCTTCCGGCTCCGGCTCCGCACCCATGGCAGGAGGGGGAACAAACACCACGCCGAGTACAGGTATTAATACTCACCGTCTCTATTGGATGGACGCTCTCACCGCCACCCACTCCACTCGAGCTACCTCTG
>WWET01006122.1:23547-35314 GCA_011038615.1 Limnodynastes dumerilii
CACCAATATATAATAAAAAAAAAAACAGTGATTACAAGTCAAGAAGCTGGTTGTTAAACACAGTGCCCATTGTTTGGGTGCATTTACAAGATACATTCTTGTCAGTTACACAAACAGTTACACAATTGCACATTGCAACATAGTTTTTCTATGGTGTACATTTGCATTTGTTTTATCCTTTTTTTTTTAACATCAATAGTTTTTATTCATTTTTCAAGGAAAGACATTTAAAGGGGGATACAGAACAAAGAAAGGGGAGGGGTACAAGGCATAACATCACTGTTAACAAAATACATTATAAAGAGTAACAAGTATAAGAGGGAAACAACAAAAAAAATAAGGGGACCGAAAGTGTAAAGAAGGGGGGGAGGGGTTCATCTACAGTCTCGCATTGCAGATCCCCAGAAATCTTTGTCAGCAGTAGGAAGAACCAGCCTACACCTCCGGGGGTTCGTTTAAGGAAAAGTGGTTAGTAGTAGCAGCTACATCTGGAGGGGGGCAGGCCCGCCGCCTACTCTCCACATAGACATAGTCCGTCCAGGGCAGCCAGCGGAAGTGCGGATTTGAGGCAGAGGCAACATATAGAACTCTCGCTGTTTCCATAGAACAATTGAACTGAATTTTGTAGCAAATTTTAGCTATGCTCGGTGGGCGAGGGTCACGCCAGTGCTGGCCTAAAATTTGACCCAGGAGATACTTATACTGACTCGGAAAAGTAGGAGGGAACAAGTGTAGCAGAGCTACGGCCGGGTCGGGGAGGGTTTTGACTTTGAGTACCTTAGACGCTAAAGCAAATACCTCCAACTACAAGGGTTTAATCTTAGGACACGTCCAAAAAACGTGCATAATGTCCGCCACGGATCCACACTCCCACCAGCACAAATTAGACACTGAAGGCCACATTTTATGTCATTTGACGGGGGTGAGGTATAATCGATGGTACAATTTAAAGAACATTTTAATATGGTTAGTGCATCTTGAGCTTTTGTGTAAGCGTTGAGACAACTTAGATCATTGCTGGAGGGTAACAGAGATACCCAGATCTAATTCCCACTGACCTTGCGTGTTTTGACAGGGTCAGATGAATTTATTATAGTTCCATACCAAAAGGAGATCGACCCCCTACTCTCGCCTGAGGTAAGTCTAGCAAGAATAGAGGGAGGGGGTTGGAGAGTTCCCAGAGTCTTGCACATAGCGAGGATCCAGTGACATAACTGAAGGTATTGGAACATGAGGGCTGGCGGCAGATGAAACCTATGGGCCAAAACCTCAAATGAGCATATAGCACCTGATGGAGCAAGCTCCGAGAGGGTCGATATGCCTCTTGATACCAGGCCAGAGACCGATAAAGCAGGGATGAGATGGGATACTGTTATTAGTGAAACATTATTGGTCGGCAGGGTTAACCCCAGGTGCATGGTAGCTACTCTGTCCCAGACTAAAAGCGAATCACTAATGGACTTCAAATTAATCGGCAGCTTCCCTTGATTAGCCTTCAATATCCAGACCAGCTCCACCAGAGGAAGGCGACCCACAATGCTTCTCTCCATATCTACCCAAGGCTTTTGACCTGGAGGAAGGGACCAGTCTCTCAACTGAGCGACAATGGATGCTTCATGATACACTTTAAGATCTGGCAGCCCAAAACCCCCACGGGTTTTGGATTGAGTCATTTGGTGAAAAGCAAGTTTCGGGGCTCTTCGCTTCCAAACGTATGATAACAGTAGCCTCTTAAATCTAATCAGGTCCTGGCTAGGAGGGATGTAAGGAATAGAACGGAACAAGTAAAGCAGCTTAGGGAGAAGAGGCATTTTAAAGGCTGCCACTCTACCCAACCATGAAACCTCAAAATTTACCCAGGATCTAACTAGTGTACTCAGCTGGGCATACTTTGGGGCAAAATTAACCTCAAAAACCTTACTCAATGAGTTAGAAATGAATATACCTAAATATGACAATGCAACAGTTTTCCATGAAAATGAAAATCTGACCTTTAATTACTCTAGCACTCGGGGGGACACATTACAAGAAAGGGCCTCGGTTTTAGTAGTATTAAGCTTATAATAGGAAACCACACTATAATTAGCCAAAATTTCATGAAGGGCCTCTTGGGAGGACTCCGGGTTAGTCACATATATTAAGACATCATCCACGAACAAGCACAGTTTGTGAGTGGTATCATGCACCCGAACCCCCAAAGCCAAATTTCTCTAAAACTTGCATCATGTATTTCCAGTGCAGTCTGTCAAAGGCCTTTTCGGCGTCAAGGGAGAGGAGAACCAACTCCTCCACTGACCTGCCCACCCAGTCGATTATATTCAATACATGCCTAGTATTATCCGGTCCCTGTCTACCTAGTACGAACCCCACCTGGTCAGGATGAACCAAATCTAAGAGCAAAGGGTTCAAGCGATTAGCCAACAATTTAGCAAAGATCTTGAGATCAGTATTTAGTATATAGGCCTATAGTTCCTACACTCCGATGCACCGAGCGCGGAGACATGGTTATATAAGTTGGACAGGAGTTGCGCTATACAGTATAGAAGAAAACTGAATATAAAAATTGATGATATATCCGTCTGGGCCGGAGGCCTTGTTTTTAGGAAGGGACTTAATGATCTGTTTCACTTCTGTGACCGTCCATGGAGAGTTCAGAGCTGCCAGATCCTCTCGAGACACCGAAGGGAGGGGTAGGTCGTGCAAGAAATTGGTGATAGCTTCCTGCGTAGGTTGTATTGTAGCTGAATCAGTCTCTAGGTTGTATAAGCAGGAGTAGTATTCCGCGAAAATATTAGCAATATTAGGGGGGTTCAGCATTTTACACCCACTTCTGTCTATCAAATATTTAATTCGATTGCGATCCTGCTTGCCGTGCAATTTACGCGCCAACAAGGGACCCGCTTTATTCCCTGCTATGTAGAATTTTTGGTTTAGTTTGACCAGGGCTGCCTGGGTGCGTTGGAGTAGGTGGGATTGCAACTGGGCCCGAAGATCCTTTAATTTCTGTTTACAGGAGGTGGAGGGGCGAATCTGGTTCTCCCTCTCCACCGCCGAGATCTCTGTTTCAAGGTCTAGTGTAGTTTTAAGATACCGTTTTTTAAGCATAGCTCCTACTTGAATGGCTGCGCCCCTAACTACTGCCTTCAGTGCACACCAGTGGGTAGACAGAGATGTCGCCCCTAGATCGTTAGTCTGAAGGTATGAGTTAATGGAATCTTCAAGTGCCTTAAGTGGTTCCGGCGATGCTAATAAATGAGCTTGCAGTCTCCATGGTCTAGGGGGTGTTTTGGCTGTGAGGAGGTCCCAAGTCCATATTTGTTTTATCCTTTTAAAAAGTGTGATTGCTTCCCCCTACTCTACATGTATCTGGGCCCTTTCTAGAGATGTATTCCTTTCCATCTGCCATCGTAAACATTATGTTGTGGTGTATAACAAAATACGTCAGCTTTTGTATGTTCGTTTCTGTCCATCCTGACTGACTTGTACTTTTTACATCTGTATTTCATAAAAGTTACCAGCCAAGTTCAGGAGTTGCTACCAGAGGCTGCAACCTGCTTTGGGTCAGCAACCTCGCCCAACCAGTGAACACCATGCTCCTAGTTAATCCAGCATCCTGGTGAACATCTCTGGAACATATAAGTTTCTTCTCCAGTCATTTCTAACTCAGACATAGGAATCCTCCCAGAAATTACTTCCTTGTGAAGATATAGCTAGTCAATTAAGTTAAAGGGCTATTACTTTGCTCACAGTCACTCCCTGGACTAGGCTTAGGATACATTAGTATGTGACTTACTGAGATTTCCTGTCTCCATGGCTAATTTATTATATTTTTGTCATGTACTTGGCTGTATGGCACTAGTGATGGCATTTCTATTCTACAAATCACTGTATATATTCTCCCCATCTATCCTCTCTAAGGGCCATTACCAGATTTTAGACAATCCCTTTATGGGGGTGGTCATATTGTGCATACACCAATCTGTGATCTTGTATTTGAACAATTTGAAGTGCTATGATCAAAACGCAATCCACCCAATCCAGTTTGTGCTCATACATGGGCGGGATCTAGATTAACAATGTAATATTAGTATTTTATGTACAATTAGACTAAAGTAAAATGGCAGAACAGATTTTATGCTATATTGTTGCACTTATATAATTTTACTGCCATCAAAATAAACAACTTGGTATGATATTAATTTAAAGAGACACTGAGTATAAAAAACAAAATGTTTATTCTGTTGGTATTTTCCAGTAACAGTAAATTCTTTGCAGAATACAGTTGTTAATAAATTACAGATAAAGGACATAGTTTATAATGACATATTCTGTCATTATGAAATACCAGACATCTATAAAAGTAAATAAATGTTATTATTTATTCAATTAACCTTTTCTTTGTCTCTGAAATGCCATTGTAGATATAAACCAGGTACTGAACAATAATTAAAGCTCTGAATGTTTTTTATTGTGAGACTTTTCAATACAGTCTACAGTAATCCAAAACCCAGGAGAGCAAATAAGGTATTGGACACAAAAAAGTTAAAGAAACAAATCATCAAATAATTAAACTGTGTGTTTTATATATTTACTTATCTAAATTTGGAGTGATCCCTTAAATGTAAAATGAAACTGTTCAGCACTCTGTGTTTTGATCTAATGGGTTAACAACACAGTAATGTAAGTTACAGATGGTGAGGTCTCAAATACCCCTTTGTGCCAGATACTACTTTTTATTTAATCAGGGATACCTTAAGAGTCAACAGAGAACAATATAGTTGTTTTTTATTAATCAATATATATTTCTGTATCTATTACAAAGAACACAGATGTTAGCTAAATGCTTACTAGCGTTTTTGGGACTTTACATTTACTATAAATAATAAAATGACATCCCCACACCAATAACCGTATGTCATTACTGGCCTATGGGATGTAAAGCCAATTTCCATACCATTATTAAAACAATTTTTTTATTTTTTTATTTACCATTTAGTTGTAATCATAGCTCCCAGAGATCATGAATGGGGCTGACATCAACCATTTAGGAATGTTTTTGAGAACCCGGCAGAGACCATGAGCTGGATCCAGACTTAAGTATGTGCTTGAAATTAGTTACTCCTGGGCTAAACCATGTTGATTGCAGGGGAGTCATATTTCACCTGTTGCAAACAGCATTAGAGTTGAGAGGTGATGTTTCCTATCCCAAGTCTAAATAACAGTGTGATAGTAAAGCTGGTCAGTATCTGTGTGCAGTAAGCAATTCAAAGATATATCACTGCATGCAAAGAATACAATTAACTTGACCCCCCCTGCAATCAACATGGTTTAGCCCAGGAGTAACTAATTTCAAGCACTTATTTAAGTCTGATGTGAGTCATCACTTTATTTAAGGTTTATGGTTTATTCACAATTTGTGAGGGTTTGTGAGGGTTCAATACAGGTACCAGCAGACCCTGGGTGCCAGGGCATACTAAAATATATATATTGTTTTAGTTTATTTATTTATTTATTTATTTATTTATCTACTACTATTAAGGACATAAGTGTAAGGTCTCCCATAGTCTTACTCCAAACTCAGTAATGTCATTACTCCCACATATCTCACAGCCCTCTGCCATTCCTATCATTGGTAATCATATTTGTCATAGCCCCTCTCAGCATCATTCATAGCTCCTTTTAGTCTCACTCATTGGGCCTCATAGCCTACGATTTGCCGCGATTTGTTAAAGGACTAATCGCGGTGCTTTTCTAATGAAAATCACCGCGATTTAGCCCTTTAAACATCGCTGACCATCGCCTTAGATTGAAAAAAATTGCATGGTAATGAATTTAAAATAAAAAAAAAATTGTGCCAATATCACCACGATGGCGTGCGATGCAAAATCGCAGGTCAAATTCGATTTTAATGAATGAGGCCCATTGCCTCCAGTTACTCTCATTTAGCCTAGGGAAATGGGACACTCTCAAAATACAGTCTGAATACAGGTGCCATTTATGCCAAATGTGCAGTTTCAGAGCATGGATTACATTAGGGAATAGAAACTTGAAGAATTCCGGTCACCTGAGAGAATCCCATATTATGAAGTCGGTCAATTCAAAATTATTTGTACCATTATGTATAAAGTATCCAGTTTAATTTAAGGTGGAAGCAGAGTATTCATCCAAATGCCAGATTTTCATTGTCTGAACTTTCATGGTTAAACTAATTAACAATGATCTGGGTAAAATTAGGTTGGCAAAGAACTTTAAAGATGTTCTGTTTTATGTGTTTGTTTATTTATTTACATAATATAAATACTGGCCATTATAACAATATTCTAACTGTACAATGCTGACATTATCCACACATATGACATTATGTATATATAATATGTCTAAATAAACAATAGTTCATTCTGTGTGATTTCACAGAGCTTCTTTTCTTTTTTTAAACCCCAAGCTTCAAATAGTAAAAATCTCTGGCAAGAAGGAAAATGCAGATTAACCACAGGAGCAGACAAAAGGCCACAGCGGCAGCAGATCAAAGAAAAGAAAGCTGGAAGACATTACAAAGTAATGTGACTATACTGTGATAGGCTATTACCATAATGAATTCTGCAAGTAAGCAACATGCTCTCAACTCATTCTTTTTGATCTGCTAAAGAGGCATTTACAATAACCAGAGAAAAAAACGACTTATTTGCACGGTTTGGCTATTTTAGGATTTAACCTATCTACACTTTCTCCCTTGATCTTTAAACCTCATTACTACCACATGCAAAATATAAAATATACATATACAGAAATTAATTGATTTATAGTCCAGAAAATAATGTAATCATTTTTATGTGGAAGGAACTGACATGATCAGAGGAATTGACAACCCCTTGGAAATCATTATATATTCATGGTCAATACTGCATTGGGTTAGTAAGAAACAAAAGCAACTATAAGCAGTGGATTGATAATTGTAAAACAAAGAGTTAAAGGGTCAGAATTCCTCTTTATGTTGTTTGGCACTAGTTAACACCTGTTCACAGCTGTCTAAATCTCTGCAACTAACCTATGTTATTATGTTAGGAACTCTGCTGGGAGATGTGGAAAAATACAGGCAGTGGTTGCTATAGTAACCATCAAGACTGTACAGAAAAAGTCTCTGTGTAGACAACTCATACAAATACATATGTTTACATAACAAGTAGTAATACCCTTTCCTTTACTGTAGGTGAAGAAAGGCATGCATGTCAGATTCCCATTCTGGTATTAAAATCAGGGTTGCCGACTCCCGGAATATCCAGGAGACTCCCGAAATTTGGGCAGGTCTCTCAGTATCCTGGGAGAGCCAGCAAAGCTCCAGCAAGCCTCACCAGCCATCAATTATTACTGTAATCCCTAGCGTTACTAGGGATGTGCGGGGCTTGATGATGTCATCAAGCCCCGTCCATCCCCTGAAACGCTGGAGATTACAGGAGTGATTGACAGGGGCAGGGCTTAATGACGTGATTTACATAAATTGTGTCATTAAGCCCCACCCCCTTGCAGAAATCGATTGCTTCCTTCCGGGTTTCCCTCTGACTTTGTTATGAAACTTAACAACGTCAACTCTTCCATCAGATTTACGATTAACAGCAGTCCATCATATATCAACTTCTTGGACGTCCTTATACAAGTCACCTCTAATGGGTTGAATACCTGTTTATACCGCAAAGAAACGGGTAAGAATACTTTGCTGCTGGCAGGCAGTTTCCATCCACAACCGTTGAAGACCAGCCTTCCCTACTCTCAATTTATTCATGCTGCTAGAATTACATCAGACCCTACTATGTTACCCCATACTTTGCAAGAAATGGGGCAATGTTTTATTCAGAGAGGATATAGACCTTAAGAGGTCCATGATGCTATACAGAGATGTTTGTCCCAGAATAGTGAGGACTTCTTGAACAAACCTACTGTTAATAAAACCACTGAACAATTGACATTCTGCACTACCTTCTCCACTATGTCAAACATCATGAAGAAGGTGATATATAGACATTGGGCCTGATCCAGCGCTACGAAAATTCGCACGACGGGCGAATGCGAACGTACGCTCGTCGTATCAACCTACACGCCCCTAGCACTCCCATAGTAAAGTCCCTGCTTACGGCGGCTATACCCTACACTGGGTACGACCGTCGGCCGTACGAAAATTCGCAGAAAATACGCTGAGAAAATACGCTTAGCACGCCCATACTGTACAATTTAAATGGCTATCCCCGCCTCCCTGTAGTAAAACGGGCGCCCAGCCGACCATCGTAAAAAAAATACGCCCAGCGAGCGAAAAATACGCTAACGAAACGCCCGCTATTCGCTCATGACGCTCGGGCGACCGGAAGCTGTCATACTGGGCATGCGCATTGCGAATTTTTAGCCGAAAATTCGCATACGATGAGCGTACGCTCGCTTGCGAGCGTACGCTCGCTTGCGAGCGTTGCTCTGGATCAGGCCCATTGGCACATAATATCTTCTGACCCTAGGATTGGAAAAAATCTCCAATTGCCATCTTTGATCAGTTTCAGACGCAGTCCGAACCTTAAGGACCAATTGGTCCATAATGATATCGTACCACCTAAACCTTTAAGTTGGCTTTCTTCCAAGAAGGGGGTGTTTCAATGTAGTGGTTGCATTAGTTGTAACTACCTAATCACTGAGGAAGTATTTTTTTATTCAGTTTCTAACAAGAGCTTAAAAATTCATAGTAGACTCTCATGTGAGAGTAAATATGTGGTATATGCTTTAACCTGTTGTTGCCCGTTAGTCTATATAGGCAAGAATAAGAGAAGGTTGAAAGAGAGGATGGCCTTACATAGGTCATCCATTAAAAAGGCTCTGACTTTTAATTATTCTAAACTGCCATATTGCTCAGATGAAACATCTTTTAAAAACCATGCGTTGTATGCCCATTGCTTATATTGCCCCCCTTAGACAGGGTAGTGATCGAGATAAAATGCTCCTACAAAAAGAGGCTGAGTTAATACATTACTTTAATGCTTTAGCCCCTAACGGCCTCAATGAGGAATTATCATTGGCCTGTTTTCTATAGATTCAGTGTGTTAGTTTTATTGGTGTTTCATAATTTATTGTTTGACATTAGCCCTGTGTTCATGTGTGTGCTCTCCTTCCACCCATGGCTCTCTCAATTTTGCTCCCTCTGTTCCGCATTGCTCCCTGTCGATTGTCCGGAGCTGGGATCATATGTTTGGGCTGTTGAAGGAACTTCCGGTTCGGTAGTTGTTGGCGACATCCGTGGAACGCACGCTAACACAGCTGATGATTGTTATAGCTGCCGTGTGAATGGCTAGCTGCCCGTGTTCCTGGCCGACCGTCCCGCTCTGCCCAGCTTACCTCTGGTTCTGGGGATTCTGCCCAGCTTACCTCCGGTTCTAGGGATTCCCCTGCCGACACCTCTCCTAGTTACAGCGTCCTGGATACCAGCCACGTGTGCGCCGCTTCTCCATTAAGCATGCGTTCCGCTTCCAGCATTCACTTATGCGTTCCCTGTTGCTATGGGAACGATTCCTCATTAGGGGGGCTGGTCCTAGGCTGTCCAATCACAGGACAGCAGATACTATTTCAGACCCCTTCTGACATCACTCCTGCGCCGGTTATAGTATCTGTCTTGCCAGTGCTGTGATCTGCTATACCTTGTGCCTAGTGCTTTTGCCAAGTGAATTGACCGTTGATTGCCCTCATATCCTGCCTTGTTCCTGCCTCTGTTACCTTCAGTGTATCCTGCCCTGGTTTCCCCTCCTTGTTGTACCTACCTTCCCTTTACTCCTTATCATTCCTGGAGTGCCTGTTCATGTTACCTCTTCGGAGGTCCCACTGTATGTGTGTGTGTACAAGCCCTGGTCCGTCTTGTCCAGTCCTGTGAACTACCTCTCGTCAGCCGTGTCTGGTTCAGTGTTTCATGTGGTTTGTCACGGGTCGGTCCCTTCCGGCCTGGTCTGATTCCCGCTTACCTGCCTTCACCTCCTTTCACTGTCCGTATCCACCTTGGGTTTCCTTTTATCTTTCCACGAGTCTGGTTCAACGGGGCACGACCTGTTATTGGGGCGCAGCTAAATCCATCCCCACCATCAGGGGCTCTGGTGAAAACCACCTGATAGCAAAGTTCCCATGCCCCGGCAGTCATCTTGGTTACACCTCCTCTCTCTTGTGGCCACCATGAAACATAGAAACATAGAAAGTGACGGCAGATAAGAACCCCATGGCCCATCTAGTCTGCCCATTTGTTTATTCAAACCTATACTGACCCTAGACCCTATTTACTCTCAATTTGGTTTACAATTTAGGATACCCTTATATTTATCCCAAGCATGTTTAAATTGTTCTACTGTATTGGCCTCAACTACCTCAGATGGGAGGCTATTCCACTTATCTATCACCCTTTCAGTGAAGTAATTTTTCCGCACATTTCCTTTGAATCTACCACCCTCAAGTTTATATCCATACCCTCGTGTTCTGTTACACCTTTTCTTTTGAAAAATGGTACCCTCCTCTAGCTGGTCACAACCCTTGATGTATTTGAAAGCTGCTATCATGTCCCCCCTCTCCCTTCTCTGCTCCAAGCTATACATGTTTAGTTCCTCTAGCCTTTCTTGGTATGATTTGTTACAAAGGCCATTGACCATTTTAGTTGCTCTTCTTTGCACAGTCTCTAATGTATTTATGACTTTCTGGAGATATGGCCTCCAGAACTGAACACAGTATTCTAGGTGAGGGCATACCAATGACTTATAAAGGGGCATCACTACTTCCTATGCAACCAAGCATCTGACTTGCCTTTCTCATTGCTTTGTACCATGGTACTCTTCCTAGGTAATCCCAGGGTGCCGTAACATTGTCTCTTCTTCCTTGCGGCCATGTAATTCCAGTGTGCCGTAACAATGATACAGAGGTAATTATGTTTTATGTTGGTTTGTGACATTGTTTTTTGTTGCAGCTCACCCCTTTGGTGATGGAGGATTTCCCCTGATGACGGCAGTATAGCCAAAACAGCTGTTGGGAACCATTGTGCGGCAGACTACAGGAACGTGAGATACTTTTGGCCACTACCCTTCATTTATTGATGGACTATTTATTGATTTAGCTATACCATGCAACTTTGGGATGATGGGCAGATAGATGAATCATGAAGTTCTATGTTGTTTGCTCCTCTGCCCACACGTCAGTCATTGATATATCTTTGTACCATTTGTAATTTTTTTGAGATCACGTGAGCCTAGTATGTATTTTTTACTGCACTTTTTTGCACATTTTGCACTTTATGATATGAGATCTGTTTAAATCCTACTGGTGACATTATTTGACCAGTGAATAAATTATATTTTTGCATATGGACAACAGTGTGCTGACTCTGAGGGTTGATGTACTCTATTTTCCTATCTATTAATCATTTCAGTCCTGCACCTGGATGGTTGGTATACAAATAATTCCTTAGCAGGTGCGCTTATTTCTACATTTGTTATATATACATATATGAGATCAAATCCTACTGGTGACATTATTTGACCAGTGAATAAATTATATTTTTGCATATGGACAACAGTGTGCTGACTCTGAGGGTTGATGTACTCTATTTTCCTATCTATTAATCTAATCAGTCCTGCACCTGGATGGTTGGTATACAAATAATTCCTTAGCAGGTGCGCTTATTTCTACATTTGTTATATATACATATATATATATATATATATATATATATATATATATATATATTGTGTGTAGAATAACTGGCGCGCTT
>WWET01006122.1:44863-56386 GCA_011038615.1 Limnodynastes dumerilii
ATATATATATATTCCCATCATGTGTCTCCAGTCTCCCCCCCTCACAATACTGCCATCATGTGTCTCCAGTATCCCCTCCCCCACGATACACCCATCATGTGTCTCCAGCCTCCCCTCCCCCACGGCATCCGGCAGTCAGACGGCGCTGCAGCATATGTGATGATGGCAGGCATTCTCCGTGGCTAAAACCTGCCAACATCAAAAGACATCCTCCTCCGCCCATGTGAACTTCCGGCACCGGTGATCCTTCCCCTCGGTTAACTCGAGTGCAGGGAGGGTCAGATCCTGGCCTGGAAAGGCGAAGCACGTCCGTGAGGACGTTAGGGGATACCAGGGCCAGTCCTTTTGGATAGATCAGGGTATGCCCTTGCTGTTGGGCATTGGGAAGCTGTTCACCACAGAGTGTACCTCGTCATGCCTTTTATTATGTAATGCTCCGCAGTGTTTCAAAGCTACATGAATGAGATCTTTCGGGACATCCTTTACATGTACATGGTAGTTTATTTGGATGACATCCTCATCTTCTCCCCTGACTTGAACTATAACCGGATCCATGTTTCAGAAATTCTCACCCGTCTCAGGCAGAATGGTTTCTATGCCAAACTGGAAAAATGCACTTTTGAACAGCCTCAGATGCCATTCCTGGGATACATTATTTCCAGTACAGGTTTGCAAATGGATCAAGAGGAACTTAAGGCCATTCTGGAATGGCCCCAACCAGAAGGCTTAAAACCCACTCAACAATTTTTAAGCTTTACAAACTTCTACCATCAGTTTATGAAGAATTATTCTGTAGTTGTTGCTCCTATCATTGCCCTCACCAAATCGACGGTTAAGAACTCTATCTGGCCTTCCGAGGCTGTGCAGGCCTTCAATACCCTAAAAAGGCCATGCGCATCAGCACCCATTCTAAATCATCCAGATACCACCAGACCGTTCTTCCTAGAAGTGGATGCCTCCTCCTATGGTGCAGGTGCTGTCCTCTCGAAGCACAACTCCACTGGTAAGCTTCTACCCGGCGGCCTCTTCTCACATAAGTTCTCCTCTGCTGAGAGGAACTACGGCATCAGGGACAAAGAGCTGCTTGCCGTCAAATGGGCTTTGGAGGAGTGGAGGTATCTCCTGCAGGGTGCCATTCACCAGGTCACCGTCTTCACAGATCATAAAAATCTGACCTATTTGAAGTCCGCTCAGTGCTTGCATGACTGCCAGGCCCGTTGGTCACTCTTTTTTGCTCTCTCTCGTGTCTTTGCCCCTCCAGACTCTGAGGATGATCCTGAAGAAAGGCCTATCCTGGACCCTAAATCCATCATTCTAGCTTCTTCTAGTATGGACCCACCTCTGTGCAAGACCTTCATCGCTTCTCCTCTGCGACATAAATTGTTACAATGGGCACATTGCACCTGGTTCACAGGCCATACTGGGGTCAAGAAAACCATAGAATTCTTGTCACGTTTTTACTGGTGGCCAACCTTACGGAGGGATGTGGAAGAGTTTGTTTCATCTTGCACTGTATGTGCTCAGTCAAAGTCTTCTCATCTCAAGTCTGTGGGCCCCCTTATGCCACTCTCTAACCTCGAACTGCCATGGACACACATTGCCATGGATTTTATTACTGACCTCCCGGTGTCCAGAGGATGTAATACCATCTGGGTCGTGGTTGACCAATTTTCACGTTCACCACATTTCATCCCATTAAAGGGTCTGCCCACATCATCTCAACTGGCTCGTCTCTTCGTGAAAGAGATCTTCCATCTCCATTGATGTCCCACGGAAATCATCTCTGATCGAGGTACTCAATTTGTCTCCTGGTTCTGGAGGTCCTTCTGTCAGGCAATTGGTATTAAATAAATTTTTTCATCTGCCTACCATCCCCAGTCTAATGGGCTCACTAAACGCTCCAGGAGCTTGAAAAATTTCTAAGAACTTGTGTATCGGTCAACCAGGATGACTGGGTCGATTTACTGTCCTGGGCCGAATTCGCCCATAATAATACGGTCCATGAGTCCTCTTCCCATTCTCCATTCTTTGTTTTATATGACCGTCAGGATATTCCAGCGGTTTAATCTACCCTCAAGTCATTCACAGAAATTTGAACTCAGGTAAAGCAGCAACTAGACAAAGCTTCTCTTCAAATGAAAAAAGCAGCTGACAAGAAGAGAAGACCTACACTTTTGTACTCTCCTGGAGACAGGGTCTGGCTATTGACTCGCCATTTTTGTCTCAAGGTACCTACGATGAAATTAGCACCTCGCTTAATCGGTCCATTTATAATCTTGGAAATGGTTAATCCGGTGGCTGCCAGGCTCGAACTGCCTCAAGCTGTTCGGGTCTCTAACGTGTTCCACGTCTCTCTCCTAAAGCCTCAGGTATTCAACCACTTCACCAAAGTCCATAAACCACCAGTTCCTGTATCCGTGCATGACCAGACTGAGTATGAGATCAGTCACTTTATGGATTCTTGGGTCTCCAGGGGTTTGCTACAATATCTCATCCATTGGAAGGGGTATGCTTCTGGTACTGTATGTCTATGAGATTACAGAGAGGGATCAAGTTGTCCAGGGTCTCGGGGTGTTCCCGGGCAGCAAGCTCATCCTTTACCTGGTCGGCCAGACCTTGCCAGAAGACAGCGATGAGGGCCTCTTGATTCCAATTCACTTCAGAAGCCAGTATGCTATGTTATAGCATACCAACCAACAGTATCAGAACCCTGGTGCAGCTGAAGTAAGCTGGAGGTAGCTCTTCCAGGCTCGTCAAAGATTTTACAGAATGCATCCAGAAAGGCTGAGTGGTTGTTGACTAGTGGTTCTTTACATTCCCATATAGGAGAGGCCCAGGCTAGGGCTTGATCCGATAACAAAGAAATTATATATGCAACCTTTGAACAGCAAGTAGAAAAATCACCAGGAGACATTTCAAATTGAATAGAACATTGGTTCAAGTATCCCCGGCAGGTTTTGGGGTCACCTGTAAATTTTGCTGGAGTCGGGAGATGTAATCTAGAAGATGAAGGTGCAACTACAGGAAGTACCAGCTGGATGACCGGTGGTGTGGTAACAGCGGCTGCAATGGAATCCAAATGACCTGACAATTGCTGCTGGAACTGCACAATTCGACCTTGCTCCTCACCTTGCTTCTCCACAGCATCACTAAGTTACTTCAGTTGGGAGGTAGAAGGTCTCACAACAGTAGCGTTTCGCTACGTAGATTGCGTACACGTGGTCTTTAAGACTGCATGTACGCAATCTATGTAGTGAAACGCTACGTAAATAGCGTACAATAATTACTATGCATGCCCAATAACTTCAATCGGTTATTTAAGGACGGACGGTCACAGAAGACGGAGGTCGAAATACGGGCCCATATCTCCAGAAATACAAAAATACATAAGAGACTGTGCAAAGAAGAGCAACTAAAATGGTCCATGGCCTGTGTCACAAAACATACCAAGAAAGGCTAGAGGAACTAAACATGTATAGCTTGGAGCAGAGAAGGGAGAGGGGGGATATGATAGCAGCTTTCAAATATATCAAGAGTTGTGACCGACTAGAGGAGGGTGACATTTTTCAAAGGAAGAGGTGTAATAGAACATGAGGGCATGAATATAAACTGGAGGGTAGTAGATTCAGAGGAAATGTGTGGAAAAATTCACTGAAAGGGTGGTAGATAAGTGGAATAATCTCCCATCTGAGGTGGTTGAGGCTAACAAAGTAGAACAGTTGAAACATGCTTGGGATAAATATAAGGATATCCTAAATCTTAAACTAAATTGAGGGTAAATAGGGTCTAGAGTCAGTATAGTTTTAAATAAACAACTGGGTAGACTGAATGGACCATGTGGCTCTTATCTGCCGTCACTTTCTAGGTTTCTAAGGTGAAAAAATCAATTCAGAGTTATGCTGCCATACTGTACATATAAGCACCTGCCAATTCAATAATAGGTGTTGATAACTGATAATTGCTTGACTTAATGAATGCTTGATCAAGCCAGCTATCCAATTGATCATTTAGGTGCCATAGATTGCATAATATCTTCCTGATCCGCCAAATGGTATGTATAAGAACAAAACTAAAAAAAGAAGCAACTGAACAGCCAAAAACAGTTGATGATTTCTTGTTGGAAAAAATAATAAAGATATAAAGTCAAATGTGGGGCAGACATAAAGAGGGAGACAGTACCCTTTTTGTGCTAATGTTATAGTCAATCATTAAAAGGACTTGGGGCACTACAGTGTGATACAGTATGTGGACTGCTTTACTACAAAAGTTGCAATTTTATCAATTAATAACATTAACATAATGTATGTCGTTTAAAAATCAATATATCTATAGGGAAAAATACTTTATATGCAAAATGCATTTTTCTGTTACTTGTAGTAGCCTTTTAAATTTAGTGATCAATAGTTTTCCTATACATTGACAATGAGATTCTTCAGTGACTATAGCTATTTCCTTGAATTGATGGTTATTAAAAAGGCTTTTCTCTTTGCTTAAAAGCCACTCTGCTCAAAGGAAAATCCACTCAAAGGAAATTAGGTATTAATTTACTCAATATAAATGCTAAATATATGAAGGGCAATTATTCATACACATGTCACAAAGATTCTGTTCTGCAACCAGAGAATCTGGAAAGAGGATAGCTAGGAATCACTATTAATTTGTAGAAATGGAAACAAGGCAAACTGTACAGTTTTTGGCCAGGATATCAGCATATATTAGAATTGTGTTATATAAACATGAGTAGCCAGTTAGATTTTGCTGAAGATAAAACTGGCTACATTTTGTAAAACTGTTATCAATATCATGGAAACAGCTTGCATTTTTCAGTTGTCTGATCCAGTTTCCACTTAAACACTATTGCCCAGTTACCACCATGGAGATGTGTATATGATCGCATTGGATGTCACAAAGTCCAGATGTTGGACCGGATTCAGACCATCACGCGTTTTTAGTGTGTCGGGGGTCTGTAATTACGCGAGACAGAGGGGAGTGCACAGCCCCTGTCACTCCCCTCTGTCGTGCGGGCTTTATGGCAGCTTTCGCTGCCATAAGCTTGCCTTAAGTGCGACGGGCGGGTCAGTGGTCCGTACAACCACTGATCTGCAGCAGTATGGGAGCCCCTTCCCACACTCTACACTTTGCATGTTTCCCCTGCCCCACTGTACACTTAGCATGCTTCCCCCCACCCGCTTTAGCAGGCGGAGGGGAAGCACAGCCTATTTCCTCAGAAAGTTCCGTCCGATTGTTTATACGCTAGGGTTACTTTAGCAATAGTAATATAACAATAGTAATAGCCTGATTAAGGATCTGAGCCGCCCTAGGCTAGCTTTGCCTTAGAGGAGCTGCAGCTCTGAAGCTCCGCCAAGCAATGCAGCCAACCCTTCCCTTGGTCTCTGCTGCTACAAATAAAACATTAGAGATTCAAGTCTATAAACAGAAAGGAGAGAAAAAAATATGTTCACCTTACTCTGAATGACCCCTTATCTGAGATTAGCTGAAGCGCCACCTGGTGATTCTCAGACTCTCAGTGACAAGAGTGTGGTCAGTGTAAATTGGTCACATGGCACACTCACGAGAGTGAACTACGAGCAATAGGCAACTGACTGTCGCAATTTAACATATCATCATGTAGCTCAACTCAGACTGAGGGTCATTTAGTGCAATTAAAGCATATTTTTTTTCTCTCCTTTCTGTTTATAGACTAAGGGGCTGATGCTAATGCATGCGTTGGTCTGTAAGTATGATCACGTATCGAGGAGTGCACGGCCCCTGCACTCCCCGTTCTCGGTAGTAAATCTGGACATTTACGTATCCAGCTTCCGTCCTTAAATATTACGACTAGGTCTGCGGCCTTACGGCGGCAGATGTAGTTGTAACGGGGCTTCCCCCACCCTGTAGATCTCATTTAAATGCCCATCGAATGGGATAGGTTTGCCCTTTAGCACTTACGCTAAGGGGACATCTGCCACGCACATGCGCAGATGTTTCCTGACAGTGAATTTACGCAAAGGGCTTGCGTAAATTCATTGTCATACGCACCTCAGGATTTACCCCTAAATCTTTAATGTTTTTGCCAAAAGTAGTGGTGAGAAGGGGGAGTTTCTTGGGTGCACCCGCGGGGAGGCAGTGTCTCTGCACCCCCTTTGAGACCTGTGCCCTAGGCTGCAGCCTTGTTAGCCAATTGGATAATGGGGCTCTGCTGGTAGGATAATTGGTTGCAGATTAATTTAAACTTAGAGTATGGGTGTGTGTGTTCATGTGTTAGGGATTGTAAAATGTAAGCTTCAGTGAGGCAAGTGATTGTGGGTGAAATCTCTATACAACAAGGCTGGAAATACAATCTTATGCAGATCCCAGGTGAGGGCTATCCGAATTTGCAAACATTTATCCCTGGAGATTACCAAAATAAGTCCTCAGTCAATGGTCACTCATCACTTTGCAGCCAATAACTACCTGTAAGGGTTGTGCCAAAAAATATACAGAAGTGTTATGAACAAATAGCATGTCATAGATGCCATTTGTATTATAACATTGCTCTCACTGATCTGGTAGGGAGAATGTAAGACAGCAAAAAAAAAACAATACTAATAATATACTAAATATACTAAATATACTCCTCGTTAATTCTAAGCCCACATTTACCCTACAACCTGTTCCTTTGCCCATAGTCCCTATAAGTATCTCTCCTCATTTTCCCACACATCTAGTTCACCACTAAGCTGTCCCCCTCTACTAGATTCACATTTAAAATCTTTCCCCCTAAAAACCACCTTCCTTTAAATTTGCCATATTAATAATAAGTTATCTTCCTCCTATCACACTCTGATATGCCTCATATACAGATTCCCTTACGCCTGTAAATTCCACCAGTTGATGAAAGATGCATCCATGCAATGTGAATACTGTAACCCATCCAGCATGTCATCCTTGAAAGAAACAATGGTTTGCAATCCCAGATTAGCATGCACTTTTATTACATTGTACAGCATAGCAGGTTCTGTTGATGCATATGGGTGTGGGTCCCCGGTTAGAACGGCCCTATTTCGATAGGAGGCATTGCAATCGATCCACGGAGCACCAAGCTTTCGGTGCTCCGAAAAGTAAGTAAAAAAAAGTCCCATACTCCTTTCCCTAATTCTAACCCTAACCCTAGGTAGCCTGACCCTAACCATCCCTTCCTTTCAGCCTGACCCTAACCCACCATCTTCCGCAGCCTGACCATAATTGTCCCTTCCCTGCAGCCTTACCCTAACCCTCCCTCCCCTGCAGCCTGACTCTAACCCTCCCTCCCCTGCAGCCTTACCCTAACCCTCCCTACCCTGCATGAAGTGGTTACTCACCTTTCCCTGCCGGCAATAGCAGCGGCAGAGTGGTGGTGGAGGGATATCGGCGGCAGCGGAATTTCCGAATGAGAATGGTTGAAGTATGCCGATCAGCATACTCACCCAGTCTAAAAAAAAAAGTATAAAGTGGTAAGTATTCGAAATAGGGACATTCGAAAGGGTACTTTCGGATATCCCTATTTCGGAAATAGGAACTTCTAACCAGGGACTGCAACCAATGCATATGTACCCAGTCATCCATTCTGTCTCCATTTTCTGCATGCTGGAGTCATAAAAGTTAAAGCTGGCTTTGGCTATTGGAAGCTGGTCGGTGTGAGGGGAGTGGTTAACTTTGTGCATGCATTTGTTGCTCAGAGATCTGAACACAAAAGGACTGAGGACCAGATTCACAGATCCGTATTTACTATGTGCGTGATTTTACACACACATATAGAAAGGCAACACTCATGACATCCCCTCGCACAGACGGGTTTTCGGTGACTAACGCCTCCATAGGGCACCCCTATCTCTACGTGTGTACTTACGCGCGCATGTTATTTACATACGTGTATATCTATCTGTGCCCTCAATTGCCCATTTAAATGCCCCCCCCCCACACTTTCACGTAACTTCTAATGTACGGAAAACAACCATGCCCCTCCGTACGTATGTCCCTAAGTGCGATTCACAAGTCTGTGCCTAATGTACTTACGTGCGTAAATATTCAGACGCAAAAATGGTTCTGTAAATACGGTCCTGAATCTCTAGATTCGGCCCTTTGTCACTGATGGTGGAGCCTTTATAAAATTTGGATTAGGCCAGTGGTTCCCAAACTTTCTCAGTTCGAGGCACCCTTAGGGTCTCCATATTTTTTTTCAAGGCAAAAATACAATAGAATATAATAGGAAATAGAAACATTCCGAGGCACCCCTGGGAGCCGCGGCGCACAGTTTGGGAATCACTGGATTAGGCAATGAGAGGTCTGAATGTGTTTGTGTGCACAGAAAATCTCACACTAACTACACCCAAAAGTTTTAGTTTTTTAATTATATTGTGAACATTCTATAAGAATAAGTTAAGATAACATAGGAATTATAAATGTAACCAGAAATATATTTTGTGTAAAAATAGAATCTCTTTGTAAATGTAGCCATTTTTGTACAAAGCTAGCCTACAGTATTAAAAGAGATAATTGCCCAATCTAAAGTAATTTACATGTAAGAAAAACAGACTGCCTTGTGATATTATGTGCAATCAACTATTTCACAGCAAGAAAATTGAAGTAATATCAGAATAATCCCATAGATGTTCCAGATATCTAGCTGCTGAAATTCTTACAAATACAAAGGGCCAGATCCAGACTTGTGCCCGTCACCCCACTAATGCACTCAAAGTGCATCAGTGGGGTCTTTTTGGGGGGATCGCGCATGCTAGATGTTACGTGCGTTTTACCCAAAACGTGCGGAGGTGCTATAGTGAGCCCAAATAGTATCTGCGCACACTGTACCATCTGCCACTCATACAAGTGCTAAGAGCCATTAACACAGGAAAGTGGAGACAAAACATATATGTACCTATTTGCAGGGCCCTTCTATTACTCTATCTAACACATAAACACATGTCAATGCAACCCCCTGGAATCTGGCACACTAGGCTGCAACCTTGTTACTCTTTTGGTTGATCACCCCCCCCCCCCCCTGGGGGGGGCCCCGGGTCCTCGCCCACGTGGGCCACTGGGTTCCTGACAGTCTAGCTGTGATCTTTCTTACATTGTGTGTAGCTCCAGCAATGGCATGTGAGGACTGTTCCTTTAGCGGGGCTGCAGGGGGGCTGCTAATAGGGTAGATTGGATTAAACGTGAGCATAGGGGGATGATTGCCCCATAGTAACTGCACCCCTAGCACCTACTATAGTTGCACCCCTGATATCACTTATCCGGGGCATTCTGTTCATTTTTCAGCTCAAAAAAGTTGTGGTTGTTTGTTAGGATACAAACAAAAACAAGGGGTATCAATCAATATCAGCTTATAGAGTGACCTCTATTTGGCCAGGGTCTGGTGATTCATGAACATGCCTTGAAGGTAGTGGGGCAGAACAAGCTATGGCTCTGGTCAGTTTATGGCCCTGTCGTAAAAGTATCAGTATATTGGGGGGGGGGGTCATAAAAGCTAAATCTCTGAGGAAGATTCTCTCCAGACCCCAAACTGTCACTTGTCACAAAGGTGGGGGCTGCTTGTAGAGGAGCAGGTTTTGTCTTTAAAAAGGTTACACAGACTCATAACTTTGGGCACTTCTTGGGAGTTTCAAACGGAAGAGGTGTCCCTGATTTCTGGCCTGTCCCGACCCGGAAGGTTCTTGTGTGTAAGTCTTTCTGTGTTTTCCCCTTTTATTTTATAAGAAACTGTTTTGCATATTGTATGTCCATTTTGTTATTTTCTGTAACTAAGCATTGTGATTATTATCATATTAAATATCAATTAATAAGTTCATGTCTCTGTGTTTTTACGGATTCACGTGTCAGACCAGCTTGGTTAGTAAACGCTACTAAATGGTAACAGAAGAGGTCATTCTGAGTTGATGATAATTCTGATAAAGCATAACTGTGTTTGATTTGGGTAAAGGAGAACCTAAGACCTCTTATGAATAGTCTTGGTGGTGGCAGTTCATTAGTAATAAGTCATATTTGGGGTGGGAGAAGGGGCATTAGTCATTGTAGAACAGACCAGGTGGCTGTTGTGATTAACCCCTTGAGCCCCAGATAAGTCACGAAAGCCTCAGGTGAGGTCTGGTTCGTGACATTGTTTAACAAAAAAAAAGGTTCCACTGGTCTGCCTCTATGTTCAGCCCTCTGTGATTGGCTGATCACAGTCATATGATACTTCCTGTCAGAGACAGGAAGCAGGAAATACAGATCCGAAGTTGGTGGGGGGAACCAAGGCATGGCTCAGTTCAACTTTGAACCCCAAAATTCGGATCTGTAGGATTTCACAGAATCCGAACCGCTCATCTCTACTCATTTTAGACTATTTAGGCTATTTCTATACCTTTAATGATACGTCACAAAGTTGAATTCTGCCACAGTGGTCTCATATAGCTGTGAAGTCTTATGTCAACATTTTCCTTTATTTAGTTAGACGTGCCCTGTGACTGGTGCAAAGATACAAACACAAAATGGAAGTTGCTCAATCAATTTATAGGTAAATGCAAACAGGGGCATGAAAGGCAGGGGTTAATCTGCTATCCACAGAAACAAAACAGATGCACCCCTGCCTTTCATGCCCATCTTTGCATTTACCTATAAATTGATTGTGCAACTTCCATTTTGTGTTTGTACTGTTTGGGAGCATGTCTGGGAGCAGCAGCTGAGAGGGGGAGTTGTTCCACAGCAGCTATTTTGGAGACTTTAAGGGGTGTTTCCTGAGGTAAGTTTGGCTCTCAATTTAAAAACATATATATATGACCCAACATTGGGACTCTCATTGTTAGAGTTAGGACCACCATATGCAGAAAGGCCTTGACAGTGACTGGTGTCTTATCATATATTTGCACAAATATGTGTAACGGACATTTCTGTGTTTTACTTTACAGATAGACGGTATAGTCTGTTACTGGTTTATGGCAGTGTTACTGAGGCATTTTCTTTTCTTTGTTACTGAAGCAAATGATCCTGAAATTTAACATACTTTTGTAAACCTTAATTACAAGGTCACCCCTTCCTTCCTCCCCGATAAACCCCTTCAAATGCAGGTAGTCACAACTCTCCCGGCAGCTACAACTTGTTGTGTCTGTATCTGTACTTGTATACTTTCATTTAGCAGAGCATATAACAATTAATGTTTTCGTTATAGATAAAGTTGCATCCTAGTCTGTATTGCTAAGTTTGCATATGATTCTGTTTAGGGCATCTGTAATGTGAAAGTATGAAAAGTTATACCAAATCTCCAATCTGGCATATGTCTGTGGGTCAGACCCAATCGGCCCAATTTAATTAGCTTTGCACCCACATTATTTGCTGTACAAAGCTAATTCCGCAAATTTTTATGTGCGCCCCATGGAGGGGCGCATAAAGATTAGAAGATATTTGCTACCGTAAATTATGGAAAATAGCGCAACGCAAGACTTTTCCCATCATCGCAGCAAATTGAATTGGGCCCAATGGGCCTGATCCAGAGCTACGGCCGCCGTCGCTAGTACGGCGGCC
>WWET01006124.1:24043-35625 GCA_011038615.1 Limnodynastes dumerilii
TTTACCTTATAAATGGATTTGAACAATCTCTGTAGGTGAAATAAGACCTTCTGAAATTGAGCTATTTTCTTGTACAAATTAGCAATTTTTTTATAATACGATTGCCAAATAATACCAATGCCTAGTTAGTTGTGGGTTCCCTCTTTTATGCTACATAGCTGCTCAAATCTACAGTTGCATAAACTGCGCACACACATTTGTGAATTAGCAGCTCCACCATTTTGTGATTGACAGCAATCTCACTCCATGATACTGCTGAATCTGCAGCGAACAACAGGATGTGATGGTATACCATGTCTGTATAGCTTAAGGAACGCATCCATTAAGGCTCCAGCCTTAATGTCGGAATTTCATTGCTTTTTAGAGTTTGAGTGTCGTTTCAAAGGTCTCAAAATTTGGTGTCAATGTAGGAAACCTTAATCAGACATGTTAAACTGCAAGGTTTTTTGTCTATGGAATGTCATAGCTTTTTATACAGCAAATATTTATGTATTTATATTTAGTTTTATTTATAGTTGTGGTTTTAACCTTAGAAACCGATATTGTCACAAGGTGGGTGGGCATAGGTCTTGAAATTGTATAGTAAGGGCTTGGCTAAGCCCTGGCTTACAATCCAGTACAATTCTTAAGGTAGGGTGCAGCCCCGGTGTGCGGTGTAGTATTAGAGGGTGTAAACGTAAGGGGGGGGGGTGTATGTGTAAGGGGAAATGTTTGTATAAGGGGCATGTAGTGTAATGGTGGTGTATGTGTAAGAGGTGTGTAGTGTAAGGTGGGGTGTATGCGAGTTATAAAAAAATGAAAATAGTAAAAATAAATGAATAAATAAATGTAACCTGATTCTCCTGTGTCAGTGTCACATCCAGTTCGCTCCATGCTGTGTGCACCCTGAGTCATACTGTAAGACAGACAGCAGTGTCTGTAAAGGCTGTATTGCCAATTCCCATGTTGTGTAGTGTATGATGGTGTATATTTGGGGGTGTAGTGTAAGGGGGGTGTGTGTGTAATGGGGCGTGTAGTGTAAGGCAATGTGTAGGTTAAGGGGGGTATATGTGTAATAGGGGTGTATGTGGAAGGGGAGGTTATGTGTAAGAGGAGTGTATGTGTAAGAGGAGTGTATATGTAAGAGGGGTGTATGTGGATGGTGGGTGTATATGTAAGAGGGGTGTATGTGAATGATGGTTGTATGTGTAAGTGGTCGTGTATGTGGAAAGGGGTGTATGAGGAAGGGGAGATGTATGCGGAAGGGGGTGTATGCGGAAGGGGGGTGTATGTGGAAGGGAGGGTGTATGTGTTATTACAAAATGAAAATAGTAAAAATAAATAAAGGAAATAAATAAAAAATTCTTACCTTACTCTCCAATGTACAGGCTGGTCCATGCTGTGCAGCAGTGTCCTGCTAAGAGGCCCCACCCCCAAGACCTCCGCACTCCTCCCCATTCTCTCTCCATGCCGATCCTGCTGCATCCCCTGCCATTGTCTGTAAGGCAGGCAGCAGCGTCTGGATAAGTGGTATCGCCCTGCCTCCCTCCACAGCTGGCTTTCCGGCGCGCTGCTAGCTGGCTGTGGAGGAGGACATCGGCTGTATCCAGCTTATCCAGACGCTCCTACCTTCCTTACAGACAGTGTAACGGCAGGGGGCTGCAGCAGGACTGGCGTGGAGAGAGAATGGAGAGTAGTTGAAAGGTCTTGGGGGCGGGGCCTCTTAGGCAGACGCTGCTGCACAGCATCGACCGGCCTGTACATTGGAGAGTCAGGTAAGAATTCTTTATTCATTTTCTTTATTTATTGTTACTGTTGTTACAGCGTCTGGCTAAGAGGCTCCGCAACTCCTGGCAACTCCTCCCCGTTCTCTTTCCTTGTCGGTCCTGCTGCAGCTCCCTTCCGTTACACTGTCTGGAAGGAAGGTAGGAGCGTGGAGAGAGAATGGGGAGGAGTGCGGAGGTCTTGGGGCGGGGCCTCTTAGCCAGACGCTGCACAGCATGGAACAGTCTGTACGTTAGAGTGTCAGGTAAGAATTCTTTATTTATTTCCTTTATTTATTGTTACTGTTGTCATACACCCCCTTACACATACTAGAACGGGCAGGAAGGGGGGTTTATTGATGGTGGCTTCTTCAGGGGGCTGGACCTACTCAGCCTGGCGCCTATCCCAGCAGCACTTATGCCGTAACACAGCCTCTGCTCATAGCGCAGAGGAGCTGTGTGTAAACAGGTAGCAGCAGCGAGGATGGGGACATCAGGGAAGTATTGTGGCAGAAGCAGTCCTTTGTCTCTATAGATGGGATAAGCATTCCTAACAACATGAGAGCCTGCATGCGCTGATCAACTTGACCAGTGCCCTATGACAGCGCATGCAGGCTCTCATATTGTCAGGGACGCTCATCACATCTATAGAGACAAAGGACTGCTTGGGACTTCATTTATGATAAAGGCTTAGTATACTGTGGGTGATCACTGTTCAAATCTCCCGCCCCTAGGCTTGTGCAGTGATTAATTATGACGTCACTGGCGGCGGGGGGCGGGAGATCCCTTACACAGCCGTTCAGGGCCAGTATAAATCTATTATTAAGACTACAGCAGAACCAATTTTTTTCCTTATGTGTTCCCCTTAACCCCAAAACACCCCCCCAGCCCACCAGCAGTAGGTAATATGGCTGACTTCTCCAGCACAGAGAGGAAAATCTATGTGCGAGGGACGTCGGCCATGTTTCTCCTCTCATGTGAAGGCAGTGTTAGTGTACCCAGCAGAGGGCTCTTACTTGACATGCGCAACGTTATGAGCTGTGTGACATTTCCTATCTCTATAATTGGCACATTTTCCTAAATTACAAATAAACTGTCATTTTCTCTAAAACCTCACCCCCCAAAGGCACTCCCCTGGCACATTAGCTCTCTAACAGAAAAACAGCTAGTGAAAGACCCTTTCTACACTGAGTTATGCCTTCCCAATCAAAGGTAAATGTAATATAGATTTTTAAAACAGGAAGTAGAAAAAAACATCAACATTTTCCACTTTAACCTGTTCCAGTTTTTTCATTTTTTATTATTTCACTATAGACTATTGGCATGCAGCACCAGGAGACGATTCTGTACGGACTGGTGAAAATTTCATGTTAATACGTAAAATACTTTCTGATCTATAGCCCCTCAAACACCATGCCCCCCTCTCTCCAAAAGTCAATGGCGGAATGCTGTTTATTATAGTCAACCTTAATATAAGGGCACGACTGTGCCCTTATAATATCTCCTGCTCCTTGTAGGCACACTATGCCTTAAGATATTAATACATACTTGTCACAATTAAATTGCTAAAGAAGAGACTAAGCTATGTATGAGCTGTTGGATAGCAAGGTTTTAATCTTCTTAAAATCTCCAAGGATTTACTGATGCGTGTGGGTAGAATTCAAATGTGCCAAGAAAAAAACTAATAACTGCAGAAAAGGTTCAGTTGCTTATACTTAGTGCATATTTTGCAAAGATACAGAGTAAGAAAATATAACAATTACATGCTATGTAAGAATGCGGGTTTAAGTAGAAAATAACAACCATATAATTATTGTTATCAATATCATTTCATAACACAATAATTTGCCGCAATTGATCTTGTAATCGCGGCGATTTAACCCGTTCAAAATTGGCAGACATCACAGGAGATGTTTATTTTTTATTTTTAATAATATTAATTATAATATTTTTTTTACAATGATTTAAATTGCTGCCGCAGGATGCAATTAACCCTTAGACTACTGCAGCATATAGTACTATGGCACAGCATGCCCTTATATTGCCAGGCATGCTGTGCCTTATAGTACCATATGCGGCAGCATGACAAGGGTTAATTGCATGCTGCCAAAACCATAATGTCCACAGTTACTGTAAAAAATCAATCTAGCCCCTTCATAAAATAATCTACATAATATGGCCTCTCCTTTCTTTAATCTAAATGAGATAGCCCTTCTGTTCTTTAAAATCCTTAATCTTGCCCCTCCGTACATTAAGTAAATTCTTATGGCCCCTCCGTGCATTAAATATCATAATCTGTCCCCTCTGTACATTAAGTAAATTCTTATGGCCCATCCGTGCATTTAATATCATAATTTTTTCCCTTCCGTTTCTTAGATAAAATAAAAAATCTGTCCCGAAATTAAACGTTATAAAATGATGCCTCATATGTTTCTTTTAAACAAAGAAAACCCAGCATTATTTTAACATGACGTATTTAAAATAAAGTATCTATAAATATTGATAGTTCTCACAGTTCTGCAGTCTTCTTTCTTGACAGGCGAGGTACAAGACTTCTCTTAATCATCTTGCTGGGGCTCGCGAGGATGTCCGGCCACTTCATGGTCCCTCCGGCGAATGACTTATGTAATTTCCTATGGCCCTATTTATAAGTTCTGACACAAGATCTTTGGACGGGATCTCATGTCAGAGCTTATAAATAGGGCCACAGGAATTACTTGTCATAAAGTGGCCGGATGTACTCGCGAGCCCCAGCAGTTAACCCAAGGGTTAATTGCATGCAGCGGCAGGGGATTTAAGTATTTTTAATGTTTATTTTAAATTTTAAGGTGGGATTTTTTTACATAGTGAGTGCCGATTTCAAGGAAATCGACACTCACACCCACCTATATTTTCTCGCCGGAGTTAGAGGTGAGTTAGCAGAGATTTTACAAATCGCTGTATAGTAAATACAGCGATTTGTATGCTCTGGCATTTGAAACTCACCTTAGCGATTTTTTCTATGCCGAGTTTCACTAACCCTGATCTCCAGCGATTTTAGCCTGAATTTACTTTAGTAGACAAAGTTAGACAAAATCGAGTTTAGTAAATCTAGCCCCAAGAGTTATAGACTGTCAGGTGTAGAATGCTATATGTCTCAGAAGCAGCATTCGCAGTAACAATAAACTCACCTCCATATGAAAAGCTGAATGTGGAATAATCACTGACCAGACGACCCTTGTGCAGCAGATGACGAAGCAGGTATTTTGGGACAGTATAGCGGGTGTTTACAGCTGAATTGGTGGGTCATCTAATAGAAACGGTATATTAGTACCTGGAAAATATTGTTTCCTTGACTCCTCCAAGGCAGCATACTCGAACGGATTAATCTTCCCCTCCTGGAGCCAGGATAGGAAATCAAGAAGACACGTGACGTATATAAGCCACATCTCCTCCTCCTTTGGCGTCTTCCCACTTCATACAGCTGTGAATATTACTTAACGTATTAATGAAAACCAACAGAATTTTTACAAGTTAACGGTGGGTAGTAGGTGTATGGTGCCTTGGAGCAGTCAATGAAATAATATGATCCAGGGACTAATATGCCGTTTCCTCCTCCATTACACAAACGGGTCATACTCAAGCAGTTAAATTCACTGGGAGGGTGAGACCCAATTAACAATATAAATGATTGAAAAAGTAATAAATAAATAAATAAATAAAAAATTATATATATATATATATAATATGTTCACACCAGAGAGCTTGCAACTCAGATATTCTTCTTGCTGAAGTTATGGCTTCAAGGAACGAAAACTTCAAATATAAAAATACAAAAAGAAACATGCTGCAAAGGCTCAAAAGGAGCTTTAGTCAACTCCTGTAAAACTAGATTTAAGCCCCAATGTGCCAGGGGAGAATGGAAAATTGGCCTAAGCTTGTTAGTGTCTTGTAAAAATCTAATGACGTATTTATTTTTCGCCAGCTCCATGTCAGGCATAGTACTAAGAGCCGACACCAGGACCTTTAACGTACTAACCACTAATCCTTTTCCTAAGCACTTTTGCAGAAATTCTAAGATATTATTGATGTAAGGCCGGATATGATTAACCCTACACCAGAAAAAGAAAGTTCTTCAGATTCTATGTTAGGTCCTGGAAGTAGAGGGCTTGCGTGCCTTTAAACGAGTCTCAATTACAGACTAAGAAAAACCTTAACTTTTCAGGAGTCCAGCCTCAACAGCCATGCCGTCAACCTTAATTAATGAGGACTGCGTCAATAGGTTGTCGATATTGGAGAGCATCCAGGGCCTGTCTATGGAGATCTGCAGTGCCCTTGAAAACCAGGCTGCTCTTGGCCAATACGGGAGGATTGCAATTATGGTGGCTCGTTCTCTCTGCATTTTCCTCAACACCTGAGGAATCATGGGAATCGGGAAATACATACCCCAGCTTTAAGTCCCATCTGGCCATAATTGCGTCTACCGCCAATGCCTCTGGATCTCGGCTTCTGACTGTCTTAGCCACCTTTTTGTTTTTCCTTGTTGCCATGATACCTCTCCATTTAGCTCCCATTCTCCTGAATGTATTTGGTGTCTGCTCAGATAGTCTGCGGACAGATTGCATTGACCTGCAATGTAAACTGCGGATAAGCTTTTGAGATTTTGTTGCACCCACTGTAATATCAGCAATAACTCTGACATTAGAGTCTTGCTCCTGGTTCCACCTTGTCGATTGATGTGGGAAACCACAGGCTTGTTGTCAGACTGGACTCTAACTGCTTTGCCTGTTAAAAGATGCTGAAGACACACCTGCATTACCACCCTCATTTCTCTGATATTTGAATGAGTATTGCTTGTTTGATGGTCCCACACACCTTGCGAATATCGCTGGGCACAAATGGCTCCCCAGCCCTCCTGACTTCATCCGTGCAAATTATAACTGGTTCTCCAGCGGAAAAAGGTTTTCCTTGTTCCAAAGTTTGGTTGTTCATCCACCAGTCTAGACTTGCCTTTACTAAGCGTGAAATAAATATTTTTTTCTCTAGATGATTCAGATCTTTCTCCCATTGTGCCAAGAATGTTAGTTGAAGAGCTCTCATATGTAGTCTTGCCCACTCTGTGGTATCTATAACCATCAGCTGTAGGAGCTGCATACAGTTTTTGTCTGTCATCCAAGAGTACTGTTGAATTGTAGCTACTGCGGAGCACAACTTTTCTTTTCTTTCCGGTGTCAAGAATGCTCTCTCTGACCTGGTATCCAGGATTACTCCCAAGTACCTTAATGACTGTGCTGGTACTGTGTGACTCTTGTTTTTGTCGATCAACCAGCCATGGTCTGTCAAGATCTGAAGTACTCTCTGGGTGTGATTTACTTCCTGTTCTTGGGTGGCTGCCACCACTAGGATATTGTCGAGATAAGGGGATACCAGAATACCCCCTAGGCAAACCTTTGCGATGATGACCAACAGGACTTTTGTAAAGATGCTGGGGGAGGTTGCCAGCCCGAAAGGGAGTGTCACAAACTGGAAATGATGATTGAAAATTCTGAACCTGAAAAACTTGAAGTTTCCTGTTTTGGAAATTGTATTTATGAAGATAGGCATCCATCAGGTCGATTGTTGTGAGGAACATATTTTACTGTAGAAAGGTTATTACCGATTTGGTGGACTCCATCTTGAAGGTGCGAATGTTGATATTCTTGTTCAATCGTTTCAGGTCCCGAATGGTTCTGAAGCCTTCGGATGATTTGCGGACTATGAGCAATCTGGAGTAACAGCCCAGAAATCTTTGACATTTGGGAACATCCGTGATTACCTCTTGTTGAATGAGTTGCTGAAGGCTATTTATTAGTGCTGTCCATTCTTCTTCCAGACAAGGTGTTGGTGATTTTTGAAAATAAGTTTTAATTGTTTTGACGGAATTCTATACTGTAGCCATCTTGGATAATATTTAAGAGCCATCTGTCTGAAGTTGACTGACTCCATTGATGAAAGAAGTTCATGAGTCTGCCTCCTACTGGTGAGTCTTCGCTGATATTGGCATCATTGAGCTGCAGGCTTGGGAAGAGGCTTAACTTCCTTTCCTCTTTGGGTTAAAAAAAAATATCTTGAGTTCCCAGATTGGCTTCTATTGAAGTTTCTCCCTGACCTGGACTTCCTGTAGTCAGTCCGGAGAATCCTCGTCTAGATGATCTGTCTTGGAGTTGCCAATTGGATTTCCCTCCGGACGACCTTGAGATAATATCATCAAGCTTGGGACCATAAAGATATTCCCCTAAAAAGGGGAGTGATAACAACTTGACCTTGGACTGTCTATCTGCCTGCCATGGCTTCAGACATAAGGCTTTCCTAGTCGCCGCTGCGTTAGCCCCTGCGCAAGCAGCAGATCTCACCGAATCCAGGGAAGACTCACAGATAAATTCAATGGCCAATTGCATGTCCTGGGTATGTAATAGATCCGCTTTCTTGACTCCATCTATAATATTCGCCTCTTAAGAGTTACACCAACCTCTCAGAACATGAGCTAAAATGGCGGTTGCAGCAGCTGGTTTAAGAGCGGCGCCCGCAATGGAATGCTGCTTCCTTAGGCCTGTCTCCATTCTTCTATCCATGCTATCTTTAATAGCTGAAGCATAATCCAAGGGTAACGTAGTCTTTTGGGAGATTCTGGCCATAGCTGCGTCCACCTTTGAAAGCTTTTCCTATTTAATTGCTTCCTCACGAGGAAATAGTTACATTTTATTTAATCTTTTAGCGGCTGCCAGCATCCTATCAGGACATCTCCATTGCTCTGCTATCATATCTTTTAAGAATTTGGATAAAGGAAACTCCTCTTCTTTCCTTGACTCAGAAAACAAAATATCTTGCACCTCTGTCTCTCTTTTCTCTTCAATATTCAGAGACCTGTGAATTAATTTTAAGAGATTTTCTACCAGGTCCAGATTAAATGAGGCTTTAGCATGAGACTCCTGTGATTCACCATCTGATGCTTCGGATTCATGCCATGGTAGCACTTGTCTCTGATTCAGACTTATCTGAGAAATCACCTTGGGCTGTTCTTTTGACAGAAAAACTTTTAAAATCTTGCTTTGTAACAAAAGTTTCCACCAAAGCAGACTTTAACATTTCAATTAGATTAGTAACTTGAGGAGTGGGATGTTGTTGCTCAGAAGAAATACATCTAGCACAAACTGGAAACATCTTCAGGCAAAGACCTGTCACATAGAATGCACTATGGGGGTTTTTACTGGCTTCAGACCTTAAAAATAAAAAAAAATAAAAAAAATACTAACTAGCTAAAGAAGAAAGAAAGTAAAAAAAGACAGAAGAAGTTCTCACCCAGATTTAGAAGCTTTGTCATCCATAACTGGTTACTTGCTCTGCTGTACAGGTAAGCATGACAAGGGGCATAGATAGCGCCAGACTCCTTATAAGAGGAGTCCCCTATTGATGATGTATTTCCGCCTTTTCACACTGGATTAACGTAGGCTACAAGAAATGTAGCACACGTATCCATGTCAAACCTCACTTCCACCCACCCTCAGAAGGAGGGGATGGGCTTAGTAATGGCGTCCCATTGGGGGAACAGCCAGAGGCCGGTCCGACACCTCCTTTCACCGCCTGACATGCAATGCATCGGCGGGGAAGATAAAAGCTGGGGAGTAAGAACCCTAACTAACAACCTTTCTTGGCTCCAGCACAGTAATAAAGAAGACACTGAAGGGGGAGGGGGTGTGGCTTATATACATCAGGTGTCTTCTTGATTTCCTGTCCTGGCTCCAGGAGGGGAAGATTAACCCATTTGTTCATGCTGCCTAATGGAGGAGGAGGAGGAAATCCTAGTTACATACCACTTAGTGTTTATGATGCAGTCATGTATTTGAGATTTAATAGTGGGAGTTAATGTATTTATATATTGTGTCAAAGTGTGTAACACTCGTTGGACTCTTTCCTTAGAGAACTTTTCCATAGAGAGTGTGATCTCCAGCCATTCCATTCTGAAAAGATAATAAAAAATTTCACAAAATAATAATGATAGAGACTGATTAAGTATACATTTCTGGAGAATGCATTTTCTGGCTACTGCCGTGACAACAATAAGCATGTGTTTCACATATCTTGGAATAGCAGAGTTAGCATAGTATTTAGGTCTTTGGACCAGTTTGTGGGTGACAGTTGATGAACTACCATAGAAGCATAGGACTGTGTTCACACTTAACTCACTCATCCAGCCCCTAACCTGCCCCCGTTTTTAGGTACCTTATAGCACATAAGAGTGCCATAGGGCTAGCTTATCTTATTGTGCATAGTTTCCTCTTTTCTCTGACATCCATTGGAGGACACTGCTATACAATTGGGACATACCAAAACTGGCCCTAAAGGAATGCTCTGTAACAGCTGCACCTTGAGTCCAAAACTGGCATCCAGAGACCCTGTAATTTGTAAAATTTAGTAAATGTGTTGACAGAGGACCATGTCGAGGTCTGTTTAGCAGAGACACCATGATGTGTGACCCATGAAGCTCCAACTGCTCTAGTGGAGTGAGCCTTTAGGCCCGCTGGCACAGGCTTCTTTGACAGAACATATGCCTGTCTAATTGTAGTCGTAACCCACTGTTATAGTGAAGCATTTAAAGCTGGCCAACCTCTTTTCTGTACAATGTACAGACCAAAAAGATCCGATGTCTTGCAAGCAGAACTGGTACACTTAACAACAAAGTGCTCAGACCACATCCAGCAAATGCAAGGAAGTGTCCAAGGACTGGAATTGCAGGGAAAATTCTGGAACCATAATATTCTGGTTCAAGCAAAAACAACAAACGACCTTTGGTGTAAAAGCAGGCTTTGTGTGTAAAACTAACTGGTCTGCATGGAAAATCAAAAAGGATGGGTTGGAGAGTACAGCACAAAGCCCATGTTACAGTAATGGTAATGTTTACCAGGTGATGAGGGCTGGTACCACTTGAATTGAGGCAGGACCTGATGCAGTGAGGATGATGGTACAAGAAGTGGCAGACGACACCACCAGGGCGCAGAGTCTCACTAGGTCCTGGTGCTCACTAGTGCCCCTAATGGTGGTGTAAAGATAATTTTCTTTCCTAATAGCGTAACATGCATATAATAACAATACGCAAATAAATTTGCACGCAATGCGAATTAATAGTAACGCACGCAATGCGAACCAATAATAGCATACGCAATGTAGTTCAATAGATGCGTATTTTACAATAAGGAAAAACAGACGCAGGTTGTGTTCCAATAATAGTCACATCATGTTTACTTCAATTTAACAATCAAACATATGTTACAATAGCCAAAAATACATTAGATTCTTACCAGTGTATTCAGGGATCAGATCTGTCCACTCTCAAGGTTTCAATCCAGAACTCCTCTGCTGTCTGTTTCTAAGAGTCAGCTCAGCTTTACTCTAGAACAATGGAGCTATGATCTCTTATCCCTGGGATCCCAGTGGTGGGATCCCATTGTCTAATGAATGAAAAGTAAACAAATCTGATCCCTTTACAGTAACAGGAATATTCAACACTTTTATGATTGCTCATATTTTGCAAACGCATTTAGCGACAATTTTACAACTAACACAAAAATGCGCACCTTATCACAAGGATTCTAGCAAGTACAAACATTACATATTAAAATCACTTGATTGGCATAAAATCTTAAATAAAGTAACATACAACGATGGAAACATGAATTAAATGAGTTTAAACTGATGCAAAAATTATAGTTTACATTTACCATTAATCACACAGTTTTAACATTCGTGGAAAGAATATTTAAAAATACAAACATGAAAAGAGCGCGAAAATTCGCGCTCGTGCGTTCGCATGAATGGGCGCGCTCC
>WWET01006124.1:36089-49623 GCA_011038615.1 Limnodynastes dumerilii
AGCTGTCCATTCCCCATCTGTCCATCACCCCCCATCTGTCCAGCATCCATCTGTCCAGCACCCCCCATCTGTCCAGCCCCCAACAGCTATAATATATATATATACCCAGCGGCACTTACCTGTAGTGTCCTCTTCTGCCGCCTGCTGCTTCTCCTCTGCGGTCTTGTGGTCTTCCCTGACGCTGACGCGAAAATATACACGCTCGTGCGTCCGCATGAATGGGAGCGTTCACATTTTCGCGCTCTTTGCAACGTGGCATTCCCTCGTCATCCTTTACAGGCAATACATGAATTTTTCGTAAAGATGGAGCAGGAAGCGGGTAAAGACAGGATTAAAAGGTTCTGACCTTTGATGAATGACACGGAACACGGAACAGAAACAAGTGACAAGAGAGGGGGTGAAAGAACTGGACCAGACTGACAAGACATACTAAGACCCACTCAGCAACAGCAATCAAACGGGAGACCTCCTCCAGACAGGAGAACAAACACAGATGCACATGAGCGGAAATGGTTAATACAAAAAGGTGCAGACACTGAGGAAGGATAGAGGGAACCAGAGACAATGAGGAGCATGGCAAGGTACAAGGCAGGATCAAGGGGCACTCAAGAAAGCAGGAAGAAGGCAAAATACCAAAGAGCAAAAGTAGCTGGTCACAGAGCTGAAACAGACTCTATAACCAGCGATGAAGGCTGTCAGCGCTGGTCTGATATAGAGGCTGCTAGCCCCTGGTAAGCTAGCAGCCCTCAAGCCCCCATTACCTAACAGGACGTTCTCCTGGCAAAGGAAGAACATTCAATCACAGCAGAGGTACAGGGTGCGCGCCCAACAGAAGCTGCGGCAGCGCCCCACGTGAGTTTGTTTACATGCTGCAATCGGCATGTTAAGGGACCGGACCGGGAGGGGTGAGTCATCAGACATGTCTGCCTGCTACTGGCGGCAGAATGTAACAGTACCCCCCCCCTTGATGAGGGGTTAACATACCCCTAGGAGCAGATTTATCCGGGAACTTGTTGTGAAAGTCTTTAACAAGTTTATGGAGCATGGAAATGTTGTGCAGAAACCCATTGTCTTTCTTCTGGTCAATAGCCTCTCCAATTAATTAAATAATGAACTTGTCCCTGGACCTTCTTGGAATCCAAATTGGACTCAACTAAGAACTCTTCTTGTCCGTCGACAATAACAGGAGGGGTTTGGACATATAAGCTGACCGAAACCTTCTAGAGTTCCTAAAAGGTTTAAGTAAGGAGGCATGGAAGGTATGAAAACAGGGGGTCTGATAAAACGGGTGTTACAGTCGGCCAAAGGGATTCTCACCGGGGGCCCGGAATCTATGTCAGCACCAGGTGTTCACTAGAGCCTCTAGTGGTGAGGATAGTCTGGGCTGCTGGTCTGACAGGTCGTTCCCCCGGTGATAGCACTAACTACGCTGTAGTACCCCTCTGGGGCTAACAGGAACCCAGGTACTCACAGGTACCCTTGCATACAGGATAACAGGTAAGTAACACACTGAAATGATCAAGAACAGTAATGTGATTTTTAATGCAAATACTGGAACCCTCATACACAGTACAGCAAGAATGAGCAGCAAGAATGACACACAAAAACAATGAACAATAAATAAGTATACCAATATGAACCCCAAAACGCAGGGAAATATAGGAAGAGGATGATACTAGCACTGGAGGTGTTACAGGCTGCTCTCCTAATCAGAAAGGTATACCAAACAAGGATACTGCTACACAGACAGAACTTGGTGCACTACAAGTCCCAGGATGGAATAAGGGACTGTGCTGACAGTATGGACAACAGCACAAAATAGGTAAAGACAGGTGTAACAGTCTACCAATCACAACACTGCAAGCTGGAATATACAGCGGAGCAATGGCTCAATACACACTGGAGATGACACACACTCAGTGGAATACACACACAGTAAAACACACTGGAGATAGACAACTACACAGTGGTACAACAGACTGGCGGCTACACACTCGAGCAAGATGGCAAATGCTGCGAGGAAATGTTAAACACAGGAGAACTAACAATAAACTCCACACACTGCTAGATGGCAAAAGCAGGTAACGCACACAACACGTGGCAGATCAAACACTCACCCGACAGGACGGAGCAATGTGAGATGTTAAACACATGCACGCACCACTCAGGATTGGGGTAGAGACCGGGACCTGTCCGGGGCTGAGGCCGACAGCGGGAGTAGCGGACTACTCTCGCCGCGCACCTCACCACACAGGGGGTCAACAACAATAACAGAGGGTATCAGGAAAGCAAGGGGGTACACACCAGGAACACAGGGTATCAGGAGTATGCAAAAGCAATACACGGCACTCAGACAGTCAGCAAGCACGATCAGGAAACCCGACACCTGTGGAACTGAGCAGAGGCTATTTAAAGGGAACTCCCCCAATCAGCAATGAGAACCTGACACACCTCCAGGGTTGATTACCTGACAGCTGGGGAAAAGTGCACACATAGAAAAACACCCTGCTACACCCTGCTAGTGTTATTCTTATGGAGTGTAACAACGGGGACCCAACTTCTTACAAGATTGGCAGATACAAATATATTTAGTAGACAACCAGACCTTGTCACCCACATGGAAGAGATAATTACTCCTACGTTGATCTACCCTATCCTTAGTAGTAACCGATCCCTGATGAAGAGAATGCATCACTTCCAGATAGACTTGATATTCTTGGCGATGTTTCGGAATCAGGAGACTGGTCCACCTCAGGCTGCAAAAAGAATTGGCTCGCAGATGATACCAGCAAGCACAGAGAAAATGGGATACCTTAGCGGAAGAGTGTGAAGCGTTGTTAAAAGAAAATTGTGCTATGCCAAGTTCTGAGTCTTGAAATTTAGAGGTGTAACAACGTAAGTATTGTTCAAAATTCTAAATTAATTTGTTCCGTCTGGCCATTAGATTGTGGATGATATCCGGAAGATAAACTGATATTGCTACGGAGAAGTTTACAGAAGGCTCTTCAGAATCAGGCAATAAACTGAGATCCTCTATCCGAAACAATATCTGATGGCAGACCATGGAGACGGATGACATGATTCACAAACAGATTAGCTAACTCCTGAGCAGAAGGTAAACCTACCAAGGGTACGAAATGGCCCATCTAGCTGAATCGATCAACAATAACCCAGATGGCAGTATTACCTGATAAGTCAAGAAGATCTGTAACAAAATCCATCAATCAAGTGAGTCCATGGCCGTTTCGGAATGGGTAGAGGATGAAGAAGACCAGATGGAGGAGACCGAGAAGATTTGTTCTGGGCACATAAGTACAGGAACCAACAAATTCCTTGACGTTCTTAATCATCGCAGGCAACCAGACACTGCAGAACAGTAATTCCAAGGTCTTTTGAACTCTAGGATGACCAGTGGTCCTACAGGCATGAGTCTCCATGAACACTGACTTCCTCAATCTCTGAGGCACAAAAAGACGGTTGTGTGGTTTTCGGGAAGGAGCATGTTCTTGTACCCTTAGGATGAGAGAATAAAGATCTTGAGTGAGCCCCATGATGATAGAACCAGAAGGCACAATAGGAAGGGGGGGGGGGGAATGGGAGCATGTTCTGGTAGAAAAGAGTGAGATAAGGCATCTGCCCTCTTGTTTTGGGAACCCGGCCAATACATAATGATAAAATTGAACCTGGTAAAGAATAACGCCCACCTGGCCTATCTAGGAGTCAGTCTCTTGGCAGATTCAATATATGCCAGGTTTTTGTGGTCAGTGAGAAGGACAATGGTATGCGATGCCCCTTCCAGCCAGTGCCTCCATTCATGAAAAGCCATTTTGATGGCTAACAACTGCCTGTTGCCCACATCGTAGTTCTTTACTGCCGTTGAGAATTTCTTGGAGAAATAGGCACAGGCATACATATTTTGATCAAGCAGATCATGCTGAGAAAGTACTACAGAAGCTCCGATGTCAGATAGGTAAGATAGGTGTTACTAACATGGAAAGGCCTTTAATAAACCTCCTGTAATAATTTGAAAAGCCAAGGAAATGCTGGGTATCTTTCAAATTACAGAGTTGAACCCAATCCAAGATCGCCTTCACCTCGGCAGGGTCCATGGAGAAGCCCTTAGGAGTGATAACGTAGCCTAAAAATGTTACTTTGTTAACCTCAAATTCACAGTTCTCGGGCTTGGCAAACAAATGATTCTCCCTGAGGCAGGTGAGGAGTTGTCGGACATGTGATGATGAGAAGATTAGTCCAAAGAGAAGATAAGAATATCATCTAGATAGTCTATGATGAATCTCCCTAGACAATCTCATAGTACTTCATTGATAAAATCTTGTATGACAGCTTTACATTGGCATTACAAAGCCAAAAGGCATCACTAGATACTCGTAGTACCCCGAGTGAGTGTTGAACACCGTCTTCCATTCGTCGCCCTCACAAATTCTGACAAGATTATAAGGTTGATTTTAGAATAAATAACTGCCTTATTGGTCGAAGAGATGAGAAAATCCAAGGTAGGGGGTAAGTATTTTTAATATTGAAACAATGTAAACTGGTTTAGTCGATTAGTATACACAATTTATTATACACAATATATTAAAACTAAATAGTAGCAAATAAAAACCTATTAGGACATGGCTATTGTATGAAATAATTAGAGTCCAATCTGAATTCTCTGGAGGTAAACAAAATTGTTTGAATATTTGAGCATGCATGAGATCTCAGTTGTTTAAAAAAGGAAAAAAGATTGGAAGAGCTCTAAAAAGTCATTTGAGTTGCAGTCTAAAGACTGATAAATTTCCTCTAGGAGTAGGGCCGAATTCTCAATCAAGCAAGCAATGATAACAATGTTCTCCCGGTAGGTACATAAAATAGAAAGTAAAAACATATGTATGCTCACCAAGCTGGCGGGCGCGCGTCCGCGCCAACTGGCTGGAGTTGTTTATCCTCCAACGTGGGTAATATATAGCCGATCTCTCTTTACTTCAAAACTGCCTCAGCTGGACTGCCACCCCGTCTACCTACTACCATACCTACTACCATACAAGATCTCCAACACGGAGGTTAGAAGCTTTAACAGCGGCCACTTGAAAACAATCTTCTACCATTTCCTGCTATGGCTCGGCAAACGATTTCCATCTACCTGCCACTTCCTCTTCGTAACGGACCTCCGTGCAATGGAGTATAGGAGAAGAAAAAACAGGACCAAAAACACCGTCAGTGAACAACTCCAGCCGGCCGGCGTGGACACGCGCCCGCCAGCTTGGTGAGCATACATATCTTTTTACTTTCTACTTTATGTACCTACCGGGAGAACGTTGTTATCATTGCTTGCTTGATTGAGAATTCGGCCCCACTCCTAGAGGAAATTTATCAGTCTTTAGACTGCAACTCAAATGACTTTTTAGAGCTCTTCCAATTTCCAATCTTTTTTCCTTTTTTAAACCACTGAGATCTCATACATGCTTAAATATTCAAACGATTTTGTTTACCTCCAGAGAATTCAGATTGGACTCTAATTATTTCATACAATAGCCATGTCCTAATAGGTTTTTATTTGCTACTATTTAGTTTTAATATATTGTGTATAATAAATTGTGTATACTAATCGACTAAACCAGCTTCAATATTTTATTTGTTACTTTCTGTTAGTGCAGCACTTATCCTTTTCCCTGTTGACTATTTCTAAGGCTGAAGATCCTTTAATGCAGCTGCTTTACAGACAGTAATATATTTTATTTTATTTAATTTGCTTTGTATTTACTGTTTCCATTACACCTGTTCTGGTGCCAATTAGGAAAACCTATTTTCTGTTGTGGAAACCGGAATAATAGTATAATAATATAATATATGTAATAATATATGTCATATATATGTTATACCAATCTGTTAGGCTTCTGTTATCTCACTGTCAAGAATCTTAGACAAAGACACAGTTAACTATTGATATGGTAATTAGCAGGGACTTCCTTTGATCAGGAGAAGGCTTCCTTCCCCCAAAACTGGCCCAATCAGAGATGTTAGAGATTATCCAATCATAGATCAGGAAAGTTGTAATGAAAAGACAAAGATAACTTTTTAGTCTCAGAGTGGAATGAGAGTGCCATCAGAGTGGAGAGGAAACAGTTGAAGGAGCCAAGATGGCTCACCTAATTCATATGGGTTGGTGAGTATAGGAAATGTATACAGCATATCAGGGTATCCTATTTCTATTATCTTCTATAACTTCATTCTAACTTAATCTAACATAATGTGCTCTAGTGACCTAATGTTAACTCTGTATTTCAAACTTATCCTAATTTAAAGCACACTTAAATTGGTTATTTCTAAATTCTGCTGGATAATGCCATGTGCTTGTAGCCATCTTGGGTAACATGTGTTAGTAGCCATATTGGAAAGATCCTTTGTTTAAACGACCTAATGTAATGTCTGTTACCTGTGTATCCCTGTAAATGTATAATAAATGATTGTTAATCTTTGTTAAACCTTATTAGACAAATCAAAGCATGTCATTCAAAAAATATTAATCTAACACTGTATAAGTATTTTTAATGGTTATCTTGGTCAGAACACGACAATCAATACAGGGTCTTAGAGAACCATTCTTCTTGGCCACAAAAAAGAATCCGGCACACTGGTGATTTGGAGGGACGAATAAAGCCCTTACGAAGATTGTCCTGAATATGTTCTTCCATGGCAGAAGATTCAGGGTGAGACAACGAGAATAACCTCCCCTTAGGAAGCTTAGCCCCAGGAACGAGTTCGATGGCACAGTCAGAATGGCGATGTGAAGGTAACTTTTCCAAAGCCTGGTAAGAGAAGACGTCACAGAAGTCTGCGTACTCAGGTAGAATACTGGAGAGTGAACTTTGCCCCAACTGGATGGGTCGAGAAATACAGGCCTTAGAAAAAAACTTGCTCCAACCGATGATCTCACCTCTGGCCCAATCAATGCAAGAATTATGGTTCTGTAACCAGGGAGGTCCCAGAACTTGTTGAGCAGCAGGACAACGGATGAGAAGAAGTTTTACTTACTCTGAATGGCAGACACCTATGGATAATCTGAGAGGAGAGGTACTTCTCTGTATTAACGCTTTCGTCTAAGGGTTTCCCATCCAGGCTGCAGGCTGTCAGGGGAGAAGCGATAATCTTGGTATTAAGGTCCAGAGAACTGCCAGGTCAAATTCAATAAAGTTCCCAGTAGCCCCACTATCGATCCACCTCTCGATTCCCAATTTGTAAGCGGGCTGGGACTAGAAGGGAATTTTTGGTAGAAATGAGATGAACCCCCAGATGGAGACCTTCCTTCTCCGTCTGGGTTAGACGTTTCCCGACTGGGTGGTCTTGTTGGGGCAGTTATCGGCTCGGTGAGCCTTTCCTTCACAGTAAAGGCATAACGCCAGACAACGTCGTTGAGCCTTCTCCTGCTTGGTCAGGTGGTAAGAACCGATCTGCATGGGTTCATCAGTTACTGCAATGTCCAGAAGAACGTGAACAGAAGAAAAGGTAGCTGAAGAATCTCTCTCCACATGTCGGTCCACTTTTATCGCTAGATGCATCAAATCGTCCAAAGACTGCACCAGTGCATCCTTGACCTGTTCTGAAATTCCGACGCGGAACTGACTACGTTACGGGTCATTACAACCACTGTCATTGACCCAACATCCAAACTCTGCACTATATTCTTCGGCAATCTTTCTCCACCAGGCGAAGAGTTTTAATTCAGCTGTGGCTAGGCGATCTGGGTCATCGTACAGCAACGCCCGGGAGAAGAATGAATATTCAGTAGGAGACCTGTGATGGACTACACTGAACATGCAACAGAAACAAGTGACAAGAGAGGGGGTGACAGGACTGGACCAGACTGACAAGAGATATTGGGACCCACTCAGCAACAGCAATCAAACGGGAGACCACCCCAGTGGGGAGAACAAACACAGGCGCACAGGAGAGGAAAGGGTTAATTCAAAAAGGTACAAATACCAAAGAGCAAAAGTAGCCGGTCACAGGGCTCAAACAGACTCTATAACTGGCACTGAAGGCTGGACGTTCTCCTGGTAAAGGAGAACGTCCAATAACAGCAGAGGTGCAGGGAGGTGGGGCGTGTGACTTGCCAAAGCCGCGACGATGCCCCACGTTGGTTTGTTTACATGCCGCGATAGGCATGTGAAGGGACCTGACTGGGAGGGGTGAGTCATCAGATATGCCTGTCTGGTTCTGGTGGCGGCATGTAACAGCCCCCAATTCTGAAACATGTCGTGCAGAGGAAATGGTCAGTAAGGAAACCACCTTTCAGGTGAGATATCTAAGATCTGTGGTTCTAACGACTCTGTTAAACATCTGTAACACCAGATTTAGATCCCATGGTCAATGGGGTGAAAGAAAGGAGGCTAGACATGTAAGACTCCCTGCAGAAAAGTCTGTACGTCCCGTAACTCGGCCAGTCTTTGCTGGAAAAAGATTGAGAGTGCAGAAACCTGCATCTTAAGTGATGCTAAATGTAAACCCTTTTCTAGCACCGCCTGCAGAAAAGAAAGAAGGTGTGAGAGATTAAACCGGGAAGTGTGAACCTTGCATGCTTCACACCATTGAATATATACTTCCACACAAAATAATTTGCTGATGAGGAAGGCTTTCTAGCCCTAATCATAGTCCTAGTAACCTTCAAAGAGAATCCCTTGGAATTAAAAATCAGGGTCTCAGTAGCCAGCTGACTTAAATTGTGGCAAAGAAGAGGTCCCTGAGATAGAAGATTAGGACAAAGAGGTAACCAGAAGGAGGGCTGCAGATATTGAGATAACGTACAAGTACCACGTCCGGTGTGACCGGTCTGGGGCCATGAGGATGGTGGCTACTTTCTCTGTCTTCAGTTTATTGAGGACTCTTGGTAACATGGGAAGTGGAGAGAACAGGTATACCTGAAACTGCCACAACAAACATGACGTTGGTGAATCCTGAGGCAGGGTCCCTGGATTTTGTTCAGAACAAGAGAACCCTGAAGTCCAACAAGATGCCATGAGGTCTATATCTGGCTGATCCCAACATTGAACCAAAATACCTCCTTCTAAAGCGACCACTCTGCCGCCTGTATTCTGTTACGACTGAGATAATCGGTCTCCCGATTCTCCACTCCTGGAATGAAGACCTCCGAAATCACTGGAACGTGGCACTCTGCCCACATCATGATGTGAGAGCCATGGCACTGCGAGTTCTACCCTGATGGTTGAGGTATGCCACTGTCGTCACATTTTCTGATTGGATCCTTATGGGCTTGTTGAACAGAAGAATTCACGATTGAACTAGAGCTCTGTGTTGGAACAAACCTGGAATGGGGAACAACTTTGAAGTCTATCATTTAAGCTCTTGTCAAAATCTCCCTCACCCTGGCATTGGGGGATAATGCCAGCCATTGGGTCTGGAACCACAATAGGTGGGCACCAACCCCCAACCTGTGGCCGGGGTCCCCGTCCAGGGGAGAGAGTGTGAGGAGAAAATAGGTGGTTTAGATTCACGCCAGAATGGTGTTAAAGGAGATTTCCAGCAGTAGGAAAAGTCTTCTCCCCGACCTACTCACAGACGATGGGGAAATGGCCGCCTTCACCAGGTCCCAGACTCCTCCACATGCCACAAACTGAATGCAGCTGACAGCTGTACTCTCCTTAGTGGAAAACATGCCTGTGAATGCAGTCCCCCCCTGCGGACCGCGGCATCACAAACCCGGGTTTGCCTTCAAAAGGCAAGGCGCAGAGACAAGATAGAGTTTAAATAAAATGAGATTCAAATATTTCAGGACCTTTCCTGGCACACCCTACAAAAAAGACGTCATCTCTGCCACCTCACGGATGAACTTCGTAAATAAAACATCAAATATAGATGAGGTTTCCCCTTTAGTTTGCAGGTGACGCACTCCAGCAAGACCATATCATTCAGGGACCCAGCGGAACTCCCAAGCTTCTGTGACCTCCTTAGAATCCAGAAGATTCAACTTCCTGATTGACCGGCCAGCTCCAGTTCACTTAAGACCTCTCGCTGCCTCCCCGCAACCTGCATGGGAAGTGGTTAGGCAACGGAAGAGGAGAAACCACTCAACTTCTTCATCCATGCAAGATCCCAATATAGCCCCAGAGTGACTAACCCTCACTCATCTCTCTTTATCTCTCACATTTGTCTAATGCAGACTTTTGGACGTCCCTATGTCCCCTCTGAGCCATCGAGCGACCCTAGCGTCTCTTCTGGTGCCTTCCTTGTCCCGAATTTCCTCTGTCTGCACAAAGTCATCCTTCTAAGAGCCGATCCTCTCATTATGAAAAGACATTGGACTTGCCAGCTATGGAAGAGACATCCTAAGGAGACTACTCCAGAGAGGCACAGTATTACAACTGTTATATTGTCTTCTTGTTTAAATGTTTGGTTAAAGCTATTAGCGCTGTTTATGGTGCATTAATGTTTAATATAAATTAGTTTGTTCTGTTGATTACTTAGATGCTTTGGTTACAGTTTGGACTGCCTATACCCCAATGCTGCCTACTGGCATTGTAGTTGCACCAGGTCCTAAAGCAACCATGGTGCATCCAGTTGAAGTACACCATACACCCTCCCTCATTGAGGGTAATTACAATTCTCAGTTCTTTAATCCCTGTAAAAAACACCCCATCTTTCCCTTCTTTCTACCCTCTCCCCCTTTCCTTAATTGAAGTCACTCAGGTTCAATCACACTCCGGAATTACAAGCTCTCCACGCCATAGAACTCAACCTTCTCTTAGAGTCATTGAGCCTTTAGAGATGCGCTCTCCTTCACATTGCCCTTATGGCTAATGCTAAAACTCACCTACGAATCCTCTCCCTTAATGTGAAGGGCCTTAACATCCCCGTTAAAAAGATCCCAACTCTTCCACACTCTTAGGTCAGGTAAAATAGATGTCGCATTCCTACAAGAAACTCATTTCAGGAGGGGATCTGCCCCCCGCCTATTTCACCCAAAATTTCCCAAAGCGTACTTTAACGACTACTCTAAGGCTAAAGTGAAAGGAGTGGCTATTCTTTTTTTCTACGCAGGTGGTCCTCTCTGACCCGGTTTCAGTCCCTCTGGGGGATGGAAGGGGAATACTTGTGAAGGGGAAATTTTTCAACAAGATGTATACCTTTGTTAATTTATATTCTTCCAATCAGAACCAGCCACAGTTCCTTGCAAATATGTTGGAACAGATTGAAACCCAGGTGGAGGGAGTACTACTGGTTGGAGGGGACCTCAATTGGCCTTATGACCCTCACCTTGATACCTCATCTGGAGCGCCAGGTCACTCTCTCTGCGACATTGGGTAGGTGAGGCGTACCCTGTGTGACCACCAGCTGATCGATCCTTGGCGAATATTACACCCTATGGAACGGGATTACACATTTTATTCATCCCCGAGAAGCAATTACTCCAGGTTAGACTACCTCCTAATAGAGCATAGGTTTCTCCACCTCGTCTCCTCTGCCTCCATTGGTTCTATTACATGGTCCGACCACGCCCCGATTTATTTATTGCTAACTCTGCACACCCCCCAACTAAGAGCCTGGTCCTGGCGATTCAATGAATTGCTCTTGCAAGACCCACATTGTCTTTCAGAATTAGAATCAGCAATAACTGATTATTGGGAACTAAACAATACAGGCGACACATCAGACTTAATAGTATGGGAAGCACATAAGTGCGTTGTACGGGGTGCTTGCATTAAACTAGGCACATATCTAAAAAACAGAGGGAAGCCCGTAAGGCAAATCTCCTCACCAAAATTGCAGATCTTGAGACCCGTCACAAGTCAAAACTAGATAGGGCGGTCCTGGATGAGCTTTCAGACACACGTAAAGACCTGGCCACTTTGTGCTCAGACAATTATAAATATGCTCTCAAGTGATACTTCCAACATGGTAACAAACCAGGGAGGATGCTAGCTCGCACTATACGCACTCAGCGTTCCCAAACCTTTATTCCAAAAATTAGACTCCTCGAGAAACGTTCATCACAACACTAATTCTTTTGCCAGAATTTTCCAAACCTATTATAAATCACTCTATGGCCTTCCTTACCCATCATCCCCAGATGAGGCTAAAACTAAATCTAAAAATATTACGGATTACTTGCGCTGTTCTGCCCTTCCCTCCCTCTCCCCTGAGGTACAGACAGAGCTAGAGCTTCCCCTGACTTTGTTGGAGCTTGAGGGGGCAATCAAATCCACACCGAGTGGGAAAAGCCCAGGACCTGATGTTCTACAAGCACTTTAAAGAAAAACTTGCTCCCCACCTACTTAGGGCATTTAATGGTGTTAATGCCCAAACACCCTTACCACCTCAGGCATTGGAGGCACACATTTTGGTGATCCTTAAGGAGGAGAAGGACCCTGCGCAATGCCCAAGTTACAGACCCATATTTCTTCTCAACGTCGATCCTAAACTGTATGCCAAGATCCTGGCTAATCATCTGAGGACTCATCTGTCAGGTTTGATCCATAACGACCAGGTGGGGTTTGTGCCTGGACGAGAGGCCAGGGACAACACCACCAAGTCCATAAATATCATCCACTACCTTGCGCAGACGAAAGGAAGTGGCCTTCTCCTGTCAACAGATGCAGAGAAGGCATTTGACAGGGTGGATTGGCACTTCCTCCGAGGAGTTCTCTCCCATATAGGTCTAGGCCCCACCTGCACACAATGTATTCTCGCCCTTTACTCCAACCCATCAGCCCGGATCCACATAAAATGGCTTTCTATCGGAGACATTTGGCATCTCTAATGACACCAGCCAGGGCTGCACACTTTCCCCATTAATATTTGCTCTATGCATGGAGGCGCTTGTGGGGAAAATCCGCTCTAAAGCAAATATCACAGGTGTACACATAGGTCACAGGGAGTTTGTTAGCCTTATTTGCGGACGACCTTCTTGGATATATCACACACCCTGCCACTTCTCTCCCCATACTAATGTGAATTTAAAGAATATGGCACATTATCCAGCTTCAAAATAAATTGGGGCAAATCTATGGCAATGGGCATAAACCTCCCTTCCAACACACTAGCCTTGCTTAAAACCTCATTTCCCTTCAAATGAAGTGACTCCCAATTGTGCTACCTTGGGGTCAACCTCACCCCTGACCCAACCCGCCTCTAATTAGCCAATTTTCCACCAATGCTAGCCAAGATCAACAAAGATCTTACCGACTGGTCCCCCCGGGACTTCTCTTGGCTTGGGAGGATTGGTATTCTCAAAATGACAATCCTTCCTAAAGTGCTTTACCTACTACAAACTCTTCCAATTCATATTCCCCAACAATTTTTTACAGATTTTCAAAGATTTAGCAAGGAGTTCATTTGGAAACATAAAAGACCCCGATGTAAACAGGAAGTGATGATCATGCTCAAAACCAGAGGAGGTCTCCAACTCCCATGCCTGCACACATATTATGAGGCAGTTCACCTTAGCCGGGTGATCGACTGGACCAGGCAGAGCAGGGACAAACAATGGATAGAGGCGGAGAACCTATCATACCATACC
>WWET01006124.1:58400-76638 GCA_011038615.1 Limnodynastes dumerilii
CCTTCTCTTTTCTGAGGCTCCTGGTGGGGTCAGAATAATTCTGGAGGCTTTCTGTTACATTGTCCACGAGTCCCAGAGAGTATCGTCTCTGCTGCCTCCTTATCATCTCCTTCTCCAGCCATTCTGGGGGACTCTGCTCCTTACACATTCCAGTACCATCATTTGAGGACAGAGTCTGGATCCTGGGGGCCCCCACAGCAGTTTTGGCTCTCTGTAGTACAGACTGGTTTGCAGTAGCAGTTTGTCTTAACTCACTGAAAAGACTAAACATAAAGAAAATGGTTAGTTTATACTTCATGTAACTCATATTAATCAAAGCTATACGATAAGAAGAATTCATCATTTTTTTGTGTTATCAAAAATGTTCTTAAATCCTCTTTAAATATATTAACCAATATCTTTTATTAAATTATATATTATATTATGCCATTTTAGATTATTACCCAGTAGGTTACAACACTTAGGGCCAGATTTACTAAGCTGCAGGTTTGGAAAGTGGAGATGTTGCCTATAGCAACCAATCAGATTCTAGCTCTCACTTTCCTATTACATAATAGAGAACGTCAGCTAAAATCTGATTGGTTGATATGTGCAACATCTCCACTTTTCCAAACCTGCACCTTAGTACATGTGGCCTTTACAGTCTGTTGTAACAAGTGACTGATTCTTTTTATATATGCATAATCTATAATGCCCAGTTAAGCCTTTGGGTTCATAGCTGGTGCCTCACTGACAACAGAAAGAAAAGGTTGTACGCTTTGTGTTATGTACCAAGTATATGCATTAAATACAGTTCACAAATTGCATTACCTAAAAAAAATAAAAAAAATATTTGATTTCCCTCTATTTTTAGAAGAGATGATTTTTGAAATCTTGATTATTGGATTCATGGATGATTGTAGCTCAAGATGAGCCCTGCTATAAATGACCTCATAATTATGCAGCAAACAGAATCAGTGTTGTATCTGCAGTGGTTATTGAAGTGGCATTATTTAGATTTCAGGTTCAGATTCAGGACCCTGATAGTACTTCAGTAGCCATGTGGTGGAACAATAAACATACACACTGTTGGTAGGATCGGCAAAACGGACATGATTCTAAGCTCCGTGCATTTATCACACACATGTAGGTCAGGCGGTGCGCAGGGAAGAAGGGAGTGAACTCTCCTGTCACTCCCTTCTCTCATGCATACTTTAGGTGACTTACACTGTTATAAGGCAGCCTTCAGTCACATGTTGGGATCAGTGGTCCATACGACTGCTGATCCGCACATAGGACCTGATTCACACTTAAGAATCTTCTTAAAATAAGAACTTAAAGATACGCCTGGGAAAAACCATGTTGTTTTTGGGGGGAGTCAAGTTAATTGTATTCTTTGCATGCAGGAATACATCTTTGAATTGCTTACTGAAAACAGATACTGACCAGCGTAACTATTACATTGTTATTTAGACTTGAGCTGGGAAATATCACCTCTCAACACTAGTACTGTTTGCAACAGATGAAATATGACTCCCCTGCAATCAATATGGTTTAGCCCAGGAGTGACTTTAAGTTCTTATTTTAAGAAGATTCTTAAGTGTGAATCAGGTCCTTAATTTCAAGCTCCTTCTTAATTCTGAATCAAGCCCTATTTATTTAGTTCTGGTGATATATTTACACACACCAATTTATGTAAGTATGGCTACGTGTGTGTGTGGACAGATAGATGTAATAGATATAGAAAGTTGAGGGCATATTAGTTACAATTTTGTGGTCTCCGTCAGATGCCTGAAGAAAAAGAAAGAAAGAAAGAAAGAAAGAAAGAAAAGAAAGGTGAGAAGCAGTATTAGGTAAGTGAACCTTATTTGATCTATCTATACAAATATATGTAGGAGAAAGAGAGATGTACTGTTACCCATGGATAAAGTACATCTTGAAAAGGTACTTACATTGTTTAAATAGTAAATTGTTCTGTTATAATAATTAATTAATAAAACAACATTATTAAAAAACAAAACAAAACATGCCCATGCTTTTTCAAAGTGTTTCTTTAATTATGAAAGGGAGATAGATAGATAGATAGATAGATAGATAGATAGATAGATAGATAGATAGATAGATAGATAGATAGATAGATAGCCCTGGGGGGAAGTGGGGCTTATATCTGTCCAGTCCCTGTTGCAACTTACTTATAAATTGTATGGCCCTATCAGCTGCTAAATGATGCAGCTGCGTCTATTGTTGAATGTTTGTTTCAAACTGTCAGTGCTCCACAAAAGATGTGCCTGTGTGCTTTAAATGCCAGGGCTGATTTTTAGTCCCAATCCGGCCCTGACTTACAGAGTGTAAAATAATTCTTGTGTTAGAATGTTTAACCTTGTGACACTTATAGTATTGGATTTATTGTGATTCAAGAGGATAGAAATTGGTAGGAGTGAGGTATTTGCAGGAGAAGGAGAGTGGGAGCTAACAAGCTGAAAAGTAGCGGTAATTTTACTGATGAAATAGGGACCGTAGGAGTGTAATAAAAGGAGTTTAGTATTGCTTTTGTAGGAAATGTTTAAATGTTTAAAAGTCTAATGATACATTTTGAGAAAACACTGTGATCCTATTGTAAAGTTCATAATCTATATTCCAAATTGATTGTGTACTCCTATTTAAGGTTATTTTGTCAATTGTAATGTGATGCAAAATGTACTTGTATTGTTCTATGAATGGTAATTGTTTTATGTAACGGGTATAATAGTAATTTATTGTAAAGTGTTCTGCAAATTCAAATTCTTAATTAATTATTTATTCTTAATTATTTAAGGTAAAATACATATCAAAACCCTATGAAGTTGTTGTCTTCAAATAATTTTTGCACCCCAACCTCACGGTATCACAAATCCATTGAATAATTTTTTTTTTTTTGGGAACATCATTTCGGATCTGTAAGACCCCCTATTAAACACCCTCCATCCGGGGATCCCACAAAAATTGGCGTCACAAACAGGATTTGTGAGTACGTAAGTGAGTGCGGAGTGTTTGAGAAAATTTGAAGTCAATATGTCAGAGCCAGAACAACCTAGTACGTCCACTTCATCTGGTGGGAGTAAGTCACCCCCTATAGCCGCTCAGATGAATCCAATTACTCTGCCATACTATTTTGGAGCCCCTTGGCTACCTAGCTTTTCCGGGGATGAAATTGATGTTAAGGGTGACTCTCTGGGACTTTTCAAGAGCAAAATATGTAGTATGTTCAAACTGTTTCTGTTGACTGAGAGTCAGCAGGTAGAGATTTTGCTTGGCCAGTGGAGGAGCGGCAAAATTCGAAACAGATTCTACGTAAATTAGCTGAAGTTTTTGAAAAATTAGGGCCTTAGACGATACTGAGGTGGGTAATGCAGATGAGTAAATGAATTCGTAGAGGGTATAGAAAATGAGCATGTTAAAAATCAGTTGCGATTATTACGTCTACAAATGCCTGAGAGTTCATTTGTAAAATTCAAGGAAGTAGTATTGAAGTTGATGAGGGCTGCTGGGACTAGTGAGTTGTCTATTCCAGAGATTCCTGGGTTCCAGGGGATGCAAACTGGTTTGCCAGGCCCTAGATCAAAAGAAACCATCAGTTGTGGCAATAAAAACACTAGTGAAGATTTGTTACAGAATCTTTCCGGAAAGAGTAGAGGAGTTAGCCATAAAATTAACTGAAGTATGCGAGGAATTTAGGAAAACTGCTCCAGCAAAATTGGGTTTTAGAGAGACAGATTGGTGGTCCAAAAAGAAAACCAACCAATCTGAATGGTGGACTCCACCCAGATCGTCAGGACTTCTACCTACGGATCGGTTCGATTCACAGGGGCGACCAATTTGCAGGCAATGCGAACAGGCTGGGCATATTGCAAGAAATTGCTGAGAAAGCAATTCTTTAAACTTTCAGTCCCCGGGGACAAAGGGCACTCCTCGGGGAAGTCAGAGGGAGTAAATAATGCCAAAATGGAATGGTGGCCCCAATTTGTGGGACAGTGTCCCGTTATTAATGTAGGATTGAATGGGGTAGAGTTACCTGCCATGTTAGATACTGGGTCGCAAGTTACAACCATTCCATTAGAGACATATTTAAAACATTGGGGAACAGATCCAATCCTGCTTCCACCACCACCTTGGTTGCAGCTAATAGCCAGTAATGGTTTAGGAACTAATTGCCGTTGATACTGTGAAATAGATATTAAGATAGGAAACGTGCAATTAGCCAAACAGGGCTGTATCGTGACCGACATGAAAAATGAGACCACCATTCCGGTTATTATCGGAATTAATGTACTTAGGGAATGTCCAGAGGAGGTGGTGAGTGCCCTAAAAGAAACTATGAAAAACAAGAAAATTAGTGTACAATGTGCCCTGCGACATACTATAAAAACCCTTCAGGGTTATCAAAAATTCGCCAATTCAGACGGAGAAATTGGGAAGGTACGAATAAGCGACACGCAGCCAGTAATTTTACAACCTAATTCGGAGACTATCATCTGGGGTAAGGCTCGCTGCGGACCACAAGGTTCTACCTATGAAGCTTTGGTAGAGCCAGATGATACTTCTTTTAGGGATGACATAGTGGTGGCTAGGGCACTAGTTAAAGTTGAAAATGGACGTGTCCCTTTAAGAGTTTTGAATCCACATAACCAATGTATCAGACTCTTTAGAAACTGTCCCCTGGCCAAGTTAGTACAAGTAACCTTCCAGGATGTTTTGGATCCTAATCTTGAATTGGGACAATTTCATGTGACCGCAGAGACGAACCCAGTTAGAAGTGAAGAGTTTGAGAGCTGGTGGGAGGAAATCCAGATTGGAGATGAAGAAACTCCACAGTCTCAAAAAGATGGGGTCATCAAAGTTGTTCAGAAGGAGTCGGAAGCTTTCAGCAAGAATCCATCTGATTTTGGGGTAGTTACGTCCATACAACATCATATTCCGACTGGAGATGCCCCGCCTATCAAAGAAAAACATCGCCCCCTTGCTCCAGCTTTATACCAACCTGTGAGGCAAATTCTGGAGGACATGAAGGCATCCGGAATTATTAGGGAGAGTCATAGCCCGTGGGCAGCACCAATAGTGTTGGTGAGAAAAAAAAATGGTGAAATACGGTTTTGTGTCGATTACCGGAAGCTGAATAAGGTGACCCATAAGGATGCTTATCCGTTGCCACGCATCGAGGAATCTCTAACTGCGCTAAAGTCAGCCAAGTATTTTTCTACTTTGGACCTTACCAGCGGATACTGGCAAGTTCAAATGGCTCCAGACGATAAGGAAAAAACGGCCTTTACCACCCCGATGGGGTTATTTGAATTCAATAGAATGCCGTTTGGGCTATGTAATGCCCCGGGAACATTTCAGTGCGTCATGGAACATTGTCTGGGGCATCGGAATTTCGAGATGGTCCTACTGTATTTGGACGACATAATTATCTTTTCTAAAAATTACCAAGAACATCTGCAACATCTTCAGGAGGTGTTTAGGCAGCTTTTCCAGTACGGACTGAAGTTGAAACCGTCCAAGTGTCATCTGCTCAAACCAAAGGTCTCGTACTTGGGGCATGTTGTAAGCGCTGCGGGGATTTCTCCTGACCCAGAAAAGATAAGTGTGGTAAAGGACTGGCCAGAACCTAGAAATGTACGGGATGTACGACGGTTACTAGGTTTCGTGGGATACTACCGGCGCTTCATAGAGCACTTTGCGGAGATCGCTGCACTGATTATAGAGCTACTTCGGGGTATTGCAAACAAAGGACCGTCAAACCGGATCTCTATCAACTGGAGTGAAAAGTGTCGGAAAGCATTTGAGACTTAAAAAAAAATCACTGACAGAGGCACCTTTGCTGGCCTATCCGGACTATGGAAAACCCTTTCTCCTTTATACTGACGCCAGTAAGTTCGGATTAGGAGCTGTGTTGGCGCAAGTCCAAGGAGGAAAAGAGTGAGTGATCGCTTATGCCAGCAGAAGCTTGAAGCAGACTGAGAGAAATAACGCTAATTATAGCGCATTTAAGCTGGAACTCCTGGCTCTTGTTTGGGCGGTCACAGAAAAATTTAAGGGATATTTGATCGTGACTCCCTTTACCGCATTCACGGACTGCAATCCCTTGGCACATCTTTCCACTGCTCATTTCGGAGCTTTGTAGCAAAGGTGGGCTTCCAGGTTAGCCAATTTCCCAATGGAAATTAAGTATCGGAGTGGGAAAATCAATCGCAACGCGGAGGCTTTATCCAGGCTACCCTATGCAAGGGAATTGAAGGAGGATGATGATGACGATAAAGCTCTTGAGATGCCTGTGTTTCCCAAATCCACAGTGTTATACAAGCAGGATGTTACAACTTCTAAGATTTGTGTTCAGGCAACAGATTCAGAAAGATGTTCAAGGAATGGACAAGGTGGCAACAGGAGAGTGCCATGATCCAAAGTCTCAAGGCATATTTGCAGTATCCTGATTCGTTTTACAAAACAGGACGATACGCATCTGGGGAGGAATTGTTAAAACTCTGGAAGCAGAGGAGACGACTGAAGTGCAAAGATGGAGTGCTGTACCGATACAGTATTGACCCCAGAACTCATATTCGAGTGGCTCAAGTTATCATACCACAGAATAAGGCAACTCCTATCCTGAAGGCTTACCATGATCAAACTGGACATTTCGGAGTTAAAAAAACTGAGGATACCATTAGGAAACGGTTCTATTGGGTCGGAATGCGTGAAGATATCGGGAGGTGGTGTGCTTCCTGTGTAAATTGTGTAACAAAACAAAGGATTCCTGCTTCTCAGAAGGCTCCATTGAATCCCATCGTCACTGAACGTCCTCTACAGATGGTAGCATTGGACCATGTGAAATTGGAGAGGAGTAGTACAGGATAACAATTTGCCTTAACCATCGTAGACCATTATACTAAATTAGCAGTTGTGCTACCAATTCGAGATGTGACTGCTAAAACCACAGCGGAATTGTTTTGGAGGGCGTTTGTGAGACCCTATGGTTATCCTGAGAGTAGTTTGACGGACCAGGGTTCAGCCTTTGAATCGTGCCTCTTCAAAGAGTTATGCGAACTATATGGATGTAGAAAAATCCGAACAACTGCTTACCACCCGCAGGGCAACGGTGCTTGTGAGCGGATGAATCAAACCATCATCAACTTTTTGAGGGCGATTCCGCTACCCCAAAGAACAGAGTGGCCAGTTCTTCTGTCAGAATTAGCATACTTATATAACACCACACACCGTACCACAGGGCATACCCCCTATTATCTTATGTTTGGCAGACAGGGTCGCTTACCTGCTGATGTTAAATTGAACATAGATGTTGGAAGTCAAGAGGATGGGAACCTGTATATTGATTGGGTTCGAGGATAGGGAGGCAGTTGTTCATCGGAATCAACTAAAGAGTTGTATTGAGAATGCCAATAGGTCAGCAGACTTGAGGGAAAGTACGGGAGAAAATGTTAAAGTTCTTTCAGAGGAAAAACCTGAGAACTATATGGATCTCATGATGTATATGCATTGGCCAAGTATGGTCTTTCCTATGCTGACTATACCAAGTATAACTACGCGGTTAGGAAATACAGAATTAAATATCGATAGTGATGTTGAGTTTCCCCTACTCCGTCGATCGGAGAGAAGCACAAAAGGGATTCCCCCTGTGAGATATAGAGAATAGAACGATTGAAGGTCCTAAGAAAATTTAATTGCCTGTTCCAGAGAATTGCAAGATGATGAATTTGCAGTAAACTGATATGGGATTATCACATGTTATGTATTGTATGTATGATAAACCGAACGTGAGGACACGCATCGTTAAAAGTATGGGGGAATGTGGTGCCCCTGAGTGGGGTGCCCACTGGTGTGTGTGGGAAGTTGCAAAATGTCTATTGCTGTTTATATAAAGTTGCAGAATATTGTATGGCTTGTGGCAGACTCTGATTGCTGGGTTGTTTGAACTGTTGCTAGGCAGCAGTCAGCTGGTAGTGGCATGCGGTTGATTTTTCTAGAAAGTTCAGTTGGAAGGGGCAGTTGGTGTGAGGTGATCTGAGGGGAAGCAGTTAGTGAGTGTTTACGCAGTTGGCTGAAGTAAAGAAGCGAAGGAGTGCTGTGGTGAGATAAAAGAAGTCATTTTATTGAGAGAAAGTGACAGACAGATAAAAGCATACTTATCAAGGAGAAGGCTATCGGTGAGGCCGAGGCGGTGAGCTGCTCCTGGAGGCTGTCGGCAGTGGGACCGGATGTCGGTGGAGGCCGCGGGGAGACATGGCAGTTGGAGGCTGGAGTTGTAAGGTGCGGCCTGTGGAGAAAAGTGAGTGACAGTGTGAGAGGGGAGAGACAGCCCAGAAAGAGACAGCTGTGTGGAAGACAGAGGTGAAAACAGAGGAAATACAGAGTGACAGTGTGAGAGGGGAGAGACAGCCCAGAAAGAGACAGCTGTGTGGAAGACAGAGGTGAAAACAGAGGAAAAACAGAGTGACAGTGTGAGAGGGGAGAGACAGCCCAGAAAGAGAGAGCTGTGTGGAGACAGAGTTGAAAACAGAGGAAACACAGTGTGACAGTGTGAGAGAGACAAGACAGAGAAGAGGAGAGACAGCTGAGGAAAGATAAAGAGAAAGAGACTGAGACAAGGGCAACTGCAAGTGAAAAGAAAGCTACAGCAAGTGATCAAAAGGAAAGAGAAAGATACAGTGTGAGAGAGTGTGAGAGACACAAAAGGTCACAACAGCAAGAACAGAAAGGGACAGTATCTGAAAAGTGGTAACAGCAGGTGTACAGAGTTGGCGGAGTGGATTAAGTGTGGAGTACTAAAAGGAGGAGGGAGAGTGCAACGTAGGATGCAAAGAGACAGAGCACATGTTAGAGGTGATAGGGAGTGACAAGTCGTGAAATAAATAGAAGATAAACTTCTAAAAGTGTTAAAAAGACTACAGGGTAAAGCCGTGGGGCTATAGAAATAAGTAGAACTTAGCAGAAATTAGAAGATGTTTTGAGAAGAGACAAAAAGTTATAAAAGGTAGTTTTATTGACTTAAAACATCTATAGTGTTCTTTTGACCATTAATTTGTTGGTAAGCAAAGGTATTAGTTAACTTACAGAGTGTAACATAATTTTTGTGTTAGAATGTTTAACCTGGTGACACTTATAGTATTGGATTTATTGTGATTCAAGAGGACAGAAATTGGTGGAAGTGAGGTATTTGCAGGAGAAGGAGAGTGGAAGCTAACAAGCTGAAAAGTAGCGGTAATTTTACTGATGAAATAGGGACCGTAGGAGTTTAGTATTGGTAAGAATTGGCAATTAGTACACCCTGTGCATCTAAACGAACCTGGTTTCAAAGACAGCCAATTATTCCTACATACCGGCAAGACATCGCGTTTCACCAAAACGTCTTTCAAATTGTCACTGCGATTGAAGCTAAACATTGGAGAATCCCCCACACAGTTGCCAATTTTGGTATCAGAGGTTAAAATATGCCAATGCCTATTTACTGTGCGCCTCAATTCATTCGACATCGGCGAAGAGGTAGTATTAAATATCATACGATTGGTATCAGACTTATTCTGAGTTTTTTTTCTGAAGAACCTCCTCTCTATTTAGTGATAAACACCTTACCATAGCTGACTAAACCTCATTCCTGTTGTACCCCCTATGTATAAATCTATCTCTCATGTCAATTAAAGCACGTTCAAGGTTCGATTTGTCAGAAGTTGTCCGAACCACGTGCAGCATTTGCGCATAGGGTAAACCACTCTTGAGGGGATTCGGATGAAAACTATCTGCCCTCAAGAGGGTATTTTTATCTGTCTTCTTCCTGAAAATTTGTGTGGAAAAACAATGGGGGAAACGTTCAATTTGTACATCTAGAAAACTGATACTAGTCCCACTATGTTCAGCAGTGAACCTAATAAGGCTTTGTATGTTATTAAGTTTTTCAACAAAAGTGGTAAGTTCAGAAATAGAGCCCACCCATTTAATATGGCGTGCATAAACCAAGTCATTGAGAATATGATTAGTCTCATATACAGACATGTAAAGGTTCGCATATGAGGGTGCCATATTCGACCCCATCGCTGTCCCCTGTAGTTGTAAATAATAGGTAAATTGAAATAAAAAGTAATTTTTTGTTAAACAAATTCCAGTATGTACATAAAAAATTCAATACATGGACCTTCATAGTCCGGGGAGACAGCGATGAGGTCGCGTATGGCTTTTAAACCCTCTATATGACTGATATTCGTATACAGACTGGTGACATCTATAGACACCAGAATGCACAAATCAGCCAAATAGTTCACCTGATGTAGTTTGCACAAAAAATCCATTGTATCTTTAATGTAACTAGATGTTTTGATTACCAAAGGTTGAAGGTAGTAGTCAAGGTATTGAGATAGAGGTTGACTCAGGGATCCCCGGGAAGAGATGATGGGTCTTCCCGGAGGATCCCTGAGAGACATATGAGTCTTTGGCAAAATGTAGATAAGAGGGGTTATAGGAAAGTCCTGCTTCAAAAACCGACAAATTTCACTGGTTATCCAACCTTTAACAACTGCTGCGTTTAAATAAGAATCAAGTTCAATTTTGAAATAGTTAGTGGGGTCATTATGTAAAGATTTATAACACATGTCATCTGACAACTGTCGCAATACTTCATCCACATAAGCAGATTTAACAAAACAACTGAACCCCCTTTATCTGCTGGAGTTCTAACCACCCGGTCATTACTCTGTAGTGATAGTAAGGCCTCACGTTCCAAATTATGAAATTTGATCCTGCCCTTATCCCATTTGGCCAGCATGTCTCGTTTGACCAACCTAATAAACACCTCAATCGAGGAATTGTTTACAGGAGGGTCAAATTTTTACTTTTTTTTTTTTTTTTAAAGGTACAATGGTTTTCCCACTATTGTCATTTCTAAAGAACTCCCTCAATTTAAGTTGTCTCTTAAAGCGATAGAGTTCCACTTCCAAGTCAAAGGTGTCTGGTCTATGTGTGGTAACAAAAGAGAGACCTTTACTTAAAATACACATTTCTGCTGGATTAGGTGAATATGATGACAAATTGTAAACAACTACTTCTTGCGACTGTTGCCCCCTGACCACCTGTATCTCCGCCCACCCCTTCTGATGCGCTTTGTTGATTTTTCTTGATGTGACTCCGGGTGTTGATTTTTCCTCCTAAAAAAATCTTTTTAGCTCCTTTGTCCCTTGAGCCACCATCGGAGTCACTTTGGGATGTTGCAGAGTCTAGGTCTGTAAAGGATCTGTCCTGAACATTAGGTCTTTGTGATTTAGAGGAAAAACGTTTTTGACGTGTATTGTTGTTTAGTGTCCAATAGTAAACCCGTCCTTCACGATAATCATCCTTTATAGTTCTGTATTTCTGTTTTTTGAAGGAAAGAAGTTCAGATTCAAATTGTTGTATAGAATTTTTCAACTTAGAATGCCAGTCCTCCGATTTGTCAGTGGAAAAGATAAATTTCTCTTTTTCTAACGTGTCAATTTAAACGTTCAATTTAGTGATATCACAATTTACTTTTTCAATTGTCAGAATGATCAAATCCATAGAATATTTATTCAATATCTGACACCATTGGGGGTCATTGGGTCATTCCAGCCTATTGTTGGTTGGTTTTTTATTCGAAAGCCTCTTGGTCTAAGTTGATCTTTAAAATACTGTGATAGAGTGAGGCCGTGTAGTTGCAACTCCACCAGACGTTTCCGAAGTTTTAACGTATCATAGTACACCTCCAATGCAGTGTCTTTATCAAATGCTAGAGTATCTGTGTCCGTAAACAATATATTAGAGATTTCCTCTTGAGAGGAGCTTTTCATGACACATTCAACCAAAATATCAGCCATTAAAAGTATTCAAGTCACTTCCAAAAATTATTATCAATGATTCCACACTTAAAAATGGTGGAATATAGCCAAGTGCAACCTATTTAGGAATATACCCCCTAGTATTGTATAGGAGAAAATGGCCATAAGCCTAGGTGCACTCTAGTGATGTTGGCTTGGTTGGGTGCTTGACTGTGAAGTAGATAATCAGAAAAAAGTATAGTCTATTATAGACCAAGTCAGCACACCATTAGTGCAATGCAAAAAATTCAAAATTTTATTAATCACAGAGGAAACATTATAATTCACTCTTCCATAGGTGCAGAGTATAGAAATTGTATCAGCAAATAAAAAAATATTAAAAACATCAGTACTGGCATCAATGAGGCATATATAGTATGGTAGACCCCGCTGGTAATGTTATAATAATCTTCAAGGGTGCATAAGAATAATGAACTGGTCCTCCAGTATAGTGACTCCAATGTTTGTCTATAATGCTGATAGTATAAATTTGGTGTAAGGTTGCGGAGTAAAATCTTCAACAGTTCATTAGTGGGATAAGTGTCCACATATTCATAAGCTTTAAACTCTGTAATGAACGCCGAGCAGCTTCACAAAGTGATCCACTAATCAATTATAGCAGACAGTCCAGCAAAAAAGACATCAGATAGATATATGCAAAATAGCACACAAGCTGTAAACAAAGAAATAGTTCAGCAAGTATAGCGGGGGTCTCCAACCATGCCTCTCACCCGACAGCTGTTTCGGCAACTAGACACATTGCCGTCCTCAGGGGATTGTTTGTGAGAAGCAGTGACCCATAGCATTTAAATATACTTACCCCAGGTGCAGTGTAATTACCTTAATTAGTCCGCCGCATGACTCAACCCGCCGTCCACCACAGACTTGTACAGAGCGTTCCAGGCTCCGGTTGATGACGTCATAGGTCCGGCGCTTGGAAACAGCGTCAGACCTAGCAACCAGAAGACGCCGGAACACACCGTGTCATCCGAAAAGTGTTAAGTATTAAGCAGGAGGGAAAGCGGTGGTCCAAAATGGCAATACATAGCAAACCTTTTGGGGCATATAAAAAGAAAAGGAAAAACATATAAATACACCACATGAATAGTCACATATATATGTAAACATACACAAGATACAGAGATGATAAAGACAAGCATCAAAAAAGCAGTACTCTTTGAAAAAAGTTGGCATAATCATATTACAATGTGTCTTGATCTAAATGATAATCGTCACAAAAAACACGCTAAACCCAGCTCCTCATTAAGGCCATTTGGGGCCAGGGTATCAAAGAGATGTATAAGTCTAGCTTCCTTTTTTAATAGTAAATGATCTCTATTACCCCCTCTACGTAAGGGGGGAATGTGGGCTATGGACATAACTTTCAAATCACTGATTTTGTGTTTATATAGTACAAAGTGTTTGGCTACTGGAGGTGTCGCAGTATCCAATGTCTGGTATGCTTTTAACAAACAATTCAGGGGTAGAAAAAAAACAAAAAAACAATTCAGGGGTAGAGTTTCATTGAGTCCTGATGGGCTGAGTGCATACAGTTTATGGATCCAGTGGCTCTCATGTTGTAAGAGCAGCTTCTCGCGGTCACCTACTCTGGGCAGCACAGGGATGTGGTCAATGCCCATTCACCTGAGGTCCTTGAGGGTATGTCCAAATTGGAGCCAGTGCTTCGCCACTGGTTGGTCAATGTCTTTCCTTGAGCTTCCTTATTGTTTTGCCCACATATAGTTTTCTACAGGGTCATCGTATGATGTAGATGACAAAACAAAGATTGCATGTGATGATTGAGTTGATATTAAATTGTTGAAGATTCAAAGGATGTATAAATTTAGGGCCAATGTCCATTTGGCTACATGTAACGCAGCCGGTACATTTGTAGCATCCAAGAACTCTACTTAGAAAGTTTGCAGGGATGCTGCTGGGATTACTGCGTACATCATTTTTATACAGAAGTTCTCGTAGATTCCTGCTCCTTGTATGAAGATTTGTTCTTTAACATTGGTAACGTCTGATCTGTGTTGAGGATTGGCCACAGGGAACGGACCGTTCTTTTGTGGAAAAACTTAAATGGTGGAAACGGGTGACCCACGGGATGCGGTCATTCATTGTGTGGGTAAATTGGGTTGAAGTAAGGCTTGTTGGGATAATGATGAATTTCTTTTGTTGGGCCGCCAGTAGGGTAGATGGACGATAAAGTTTTCCAAAGATTGTTGTTTCTGGGAATCAGCTACTGAAGGAACACTGGTAATCCTTTTGTTTCTGACTAATTGGGCATAAGGTAATCTTCTGATCAATGCAGGGGGGTGATGGCTGTGGGCATGAAGGAATGTATTACGATCTGTAGATTTCTTGAAAAGTGAGGTGTGCAGGTGTGGACCATCTTTGGAGATACAGACATCAAGGAAGTTAATATGATGCTGACTTTTGGAATAAGTGAATTTTATTGTGGGGTCAGCACTGTTAACAAAAGCCATCATGTTGTCAAATTGTTCTCCAGTGGCAGTCCAAATCATCAAGACGTCATCTATAAATATTTTGTAGAGACGAATGTGCTTATTAAAGTCTGGATTGGACAAAAAAGTATTTTCTCAACACAGATTATGTAGGAGTTCACGTACGATGGGGCCACATTTGACCCCATCACACACCCCTGTTTCTGCAAGTAGAGTTGTTAAAAGTAAAAAAATTGCACATCTGTACCATTTCCAAAAGTTTCCTGAATAACTCAACTGGGGATCCAGCATAAAGCGGGCTGTTACTAATCAAGTCCAGTGTCGCATCAATCCCTTGTTGGTTAGGGATGTTCGTATAAAGTGAAACGACATCAATGATGCATAAAAATCACTGGTCAGGTAAATCTGTAAAGCCCATTATATTATTCAATAGATGGGTCGTGTCCTTCAGGTATGTGTCCTGGGCCTGAACGATTGGCTGGAGAAGTGAGTCAAGATAACTTGCTACCGGTTGTAGCATTGAACCCCTAGCAGAGATGATGTGTCTGCCAGGGGGATGGTCCAGGGATTTTTGGATTTTGGGTAGCGTATACAAAATAGGAAGAATTGGAAATTTCACAATTAAGGCTTCTTTCAACTTCAGACTAATGTCACCAGAAAGGTGGGCATTGTTTAAGATGTCACACAGTCGCTGTTGGAAACGGGCAGTGGGATTACAGTAAAGGGACCAGATCCAGAACTACGTCCGTCTTCCATAGACGGACGTAATTCAATGAACAATAGCTACTGCGCATGCGTATATGCGGTCTTTTAGATCGCAAATACGCAATCTATGTATCGAAATGATACGCAGATTACGTACAATAGCTACTACGCATGCGCAGTAGCTATTGTTCATTGAATTACGTCTGTTTATGGAAGACGGACGTAGTTCTGGATCTACCCCAAGTTTAAGATCTGTGAATAGATCAGCTCCCGTAAGACTTGTCTTTGAACCTTTGTTAGGTTGTCAGTGGTATGGGGGAGCTGTACTGCAGCTTTGTTGATGGCTGTATCCAGAAGTCTGGAAAAACATTTAAGAGAGGTGTTGTTGGAGGGAGGATCAAGTTGGGATTTTGGTCATATAGCAGGGGGAATGTCCACGGTGGTGTTGAGACTTGAAGTGTTTTTGTCAAAAAAATTTTTCAATCTCAGTGATCTATCAAGGCAATGTTCAATCTTTGATTGAAAACTGTCAAAATAGACAGTTGGTATAAAAGAAAGACCCTTGTTTAAAACAGATAGCTCAACTATGGATAGTTCCCATGAAGACAGATTGAACACTAGGTCTTCTTCGAATGGGTGGTTCTTGGAACGTCTACATTGCCCTCCTCTCCTTGTTGCCCTTTTCTTCCTCCACCTATGTTTCTGGACCTCGGGCCGGCCGGAGGTCGAATCTGCAGAGTGCGTGTGTCTGTACCGGAAAACCACGCATACACTTGGTTATCTTCATAGTCCTTGTGGACTTTAGAAAATTTGTCCTTCTTGAACCTAGTAAGGTCTGCATTGTACTTCAGCATTTGCTGTTCCATCTTATTGATCCAATACTGTTCAGAATCGGCTTGAAGAACAGGTCTTCTATCACGATTAAACTGCTTAAGTTGCTCCTCGCATTGCTTCACCACACGGCTGGACTCTTCTATAACCAGAACCATCAAGTCGAAGGACGCCTTGTTCAGAATGGCTATCCAACGATGGCAGAAATCTGGCTGGCATCTACTTATTGTGGGGATATTGGATATCCAGAAACCTCTGGGAATCAGCTTGTCCCAATAGTATTTAAAGAGGGTGATACCATGCATCTGGAAATCAAGTAGTGTCTTCTGTAATTTGAGAACCTCATGATAGATGTCAGTGGGGTCATTAAAGTTCAATGTTTCCATGGTGTCCTCCGCAAACAGGATAGCCACAGCCTCAGCATCCGAGAAGCTGAGAACATCACCCTTGGCAAGAGGAGCATGTGTTAGACCGTGTGGTGCATTGCTCTCAGTCATGTTGACAAAGGTAAACTAGTGTGTAGTATAGTCCAAATAATAATTAATCCACCCAAGTAATAGCAAACAGTGGTTGTAGGGTGCTCAGTGGAAAGAAGGACTTCAACACGAGGGGCCTGATTCAGAGATACGATATTTACGATATATTCGCTATTTAGGTGCGTATATTTAGGATCTTAAGAAATGCGCATCATTGCAGTAATAGTGCAACGCCATGTATGTAGAGGTTCGTATCCTAACTTCTGTAAGCGCGGACCTGTGAATCGATCGCAAGCACATAAGATCCGAAGTGCTGCGTAAATCTAGGAACCAAAGAATTTGAATAGATATGGGCGGGAGGAGGCATTGAGATTAGGGAAAGTGGGCGCGACCAGACACTTAGGATCTTAAATAAATGCAACTAATGCACTTAAGATCTCAAATGACAGCGCAGAGTTAGGGTTACTCAATGCTGGTCTAACTTTAAGATCCGCCGCTGTTTGCAAGGGAAGTGACTGTTTAAACAGAAGACTGTAATCTGCTCCGATTTGCTACTAGTTGCGTATATTTAAGATTTTTTCGCCGGCAAAACACTTGCAAGTGGATTTGAATGTTCTTTAATGTTGTTATGCTTGCTGTTAAGTAAACTAACAATAATGTAGATACTGTCAAATAGGTTACTGATGTCGATGTGTAAATGTATTTTTGAAGTCACATACTTGTGTGTTTAAAGTCAAATTCTCATTTGTATTTATGCTGATACTTTTACTAAATAATATATTTCAACATGATTTCTTAAATTAGGATGTTATAATCTACAACTCAATACTAATAATGGTCTGGATCCAGACCTTGTTAAGTGCATGAACTTAGTTACACCTGGGCTACACCATGTTGATTTCAGGGGGAGTCAAGTTAATTGTATTCTTTGCATGCAGGGAAATATCTTTGAATTGCTTACTGCACACAGATACTGACCAGCTTTACTATCACATAGTTATTTAGACTTGGGATAGGAAACATCACCTCTCAACTCTAATACTGTTTGCAACAGATGAAATATGACTCCCCTGAAATCAACATGGTTTAGCCCAGGTGTAACTAAGTTCATGCACTTAACAAGGTCTGGATCCAGCCCAATGTACTAATAATTAGGTTTAATTTAAATGTATATTAAGTCATGCATGTTGTGCAGTATATCTTATTTGATTAAAAAAATATCCCTTATTGTGTTACACCCCTGTGTGTAACGTTTACAATGGATTTGTGTGTCACGTTCAAGGATTGTTTGGGATCAGTTCCGGTTTCAGGGATGAAGACAACAGTGTTGGGTTGAAATGAAATTGAGCAGGTTTAATAATAGATGGGTGCATACAGAAGTAACGATGAGTAATAGTCCCAGATGAGATAATAGTGCGAGATCAAACAATAATTCGCCAGGAGACACGCTGTCAAACAGGTTCAAAGTCCAGACAATAGCACCGGCGGGCCAGGGTAATTAAAGGAATCCATGTGGTAGGAGGCGGGGTTGAGGGTAGCCGTTGTAGCAGTGAAGAAGAGGTAGATGGCAGAGTTGGAGTCAGCGGAACTGGAGTAGACGGAACTGGCAACAGCTGAGGAGGATCAACTGGAACACAGGACTTGAACTCTGGACAGGACCCTAGGACCGGACCTCAGGATTGAACCTTAGGGCTGGACCTCAGGACTGGACCTCGAGACGGGACTGCTGGGCTGGACCTCTGGACTGGACCACCAGACTGGGCCTCCGACCTGGACCACGAGACTGGACAATGAGACTGGACCACTGGACTGGACCGCTGGACTGGACAACGAGACCGGACTCCGGACTGGACCACCGGACTGGACAACGAGACTGGACCACCGGTCTGGACAACGAGACTGGACCACCGGA
>WWET01006125.1:20937-32784 GCA_011038615.1 Limnodynastes dumerilii
AACCCCATCATGTGATCATGTATCCAGAACCTCCCCCAGTAAAACTCCATCATGTGTCCAAACCCCCCCAAAAAAACCCCATCATGTATCCAGCTTCCCCACCACAAAACCCCATCATGGGTCCAGATTCCCCACCACAAAACCCCATCATGTGTCCAGACCCCCCTCCCAGCAAAACCCCATCATGTGTTCAGGTTCCCCGTCCGCAAAACCCCTTACTTAACTTTGCAGCGTCCTCCATCTTCAGTCCTGTGCTGCGTCCTCCTGCCGCAGTTGCAAAACCCCGCGAGAAATCCGACGGGGCTTTTGAAAGTGACGCTCGAATCCCACCTCAGAACCGTAAGTTCGTGTGGGCTCGGTTCTCTGAGAACCGAGCCTGCACATCTCTACTTCAGATGCCGGTTGTATATTATTCTGTGATAAAATAGGACCGAATCAAGACTTCCGAAAAGTGCAATTGGAAGACAACGCCCTTTTCAGAAGTCTTGATCTCATCCTATATTATTACAGAATAATATACAACTGACATGCGAAATCATGAGCCATTTTCTGTTACAATAAGATTTAAGCTTTATGTTTGAAAAGTTTCGGTAAGAATCCTCTGGATTTAGTTTTCTGTACTGCTTGTTACTCTGACACTGAGGCAAATGCAAGCGCGAACAGGAGGAGGGGGATGGTAAATTTTACAGATTAGATAAGCCATGAGCACAAGTCTGGCATCAGGGTGGGGGAGCGGGAGCCAGAACTATTGTCCCAGGCAAGAACACAGATGGAGCCTGCCAATACTTACCTTAATTCTACAGCAGCAGATATTGGGCTGGATCCAGAACTACGTCCATCAGGGAACTTACACAAGTTACGTACGTCAGCACTTACAGGGAAGGGGCAGACACTTCACTTACGATGGCTTTATCCCCACCACATAGGCCATTTAAATGAAGGATCGGGGCAGGGAAACCCCGTTATGGCTACGTCTGTGGCCAAACGGTCGCAGACCTAGTCTTAATAGTTAAGGTAGGAATCTAGAAAGCGGGGAGTGCAGGGGACGTGCACTCCCCGCTATGGCTGTGTAACTACGGACCCCCACATGCACGTAAAGCGTGCAGGGGTCTGGATCTATCCTATCGACAGTATCCTTCCGCCAATACTTGCTGGTGAGAGCTGCACATTAACAAACCAATGCACCGGGAAGGTCCGCGGTGCTCCAGCTATCTGTGACATCACTCGTGATGTCCCATAGGGGGTGGAGCGCCACAGCTATGTCCCTGGCCACACAAATTCTGGCGGCAGCCCTGCATAACCACAGCACCCTATAAAACTCCAGAAATCACCAGGCCATGTGAGCAAGGGGAGTGGCCTCTTAGGCACTCATACGGAAGGCTGGATACAATGGGGATCTGATATTGATCCCCATTGTTTGTCTGTTTAAAGAAAATAATAATAATTTTTTTTTTCAAGATTATAATTTTCTTCGAATAGAAATATTGCAGACCAATGTTTTACCTGTATAATGGATCAGAGAGGAGGGATGAGGTTTTATTTTATTTTCATTAGCTGTCATATTTTGGATAATAGGATATACACAGATGTTGTTTCAGCTTTCTCATATAGCAGCTCCTCTACAGAAATTCAGTACAAAGGAAATAACATGAAAAGAAAGTCAATAATGTCACCGTATTAAATGAAAACTGCAGTGCAACTATAGATAAGATTTCAACAAAGTGACAGATTATTACTGCAATTGTCTCATTTAATAGTTTCAGTATAGGAAACAGCACTAATGATGCATACCAATACAGTATACACACACCTTACATCATAAAATTAATTAAATGGAAACCTGTTCTTCTGTTGCTATATTCTTTTTGTCATCAGTTCTCCAAAGAGAGAAAAAGACACAGCTGAAAACATTTTAATAATCCAATAATCCAATTTAGTTTATTTCAACTGAAGGAAAGTTTTGTAGCATTTCTGGCAATTATAAAAATGAACCACACTGTTTCCTTCAAGATGAAAAACAGTGTACACATACCCTAGTAACCTGGACTTGAAAGTAAGTGTTGTAGAATGATTTTTTCCTGTTTCAGTTCTATTAAAGATAAATCATTTCAGATTTTTTACTTTGCTTCTGCTTATTTTGATAAATTGAATGTTTCTTCATAAGTTTTAGAGTTCACTGGCAAGCTTTCAATTGTTTCCTAGAGTTTTTAAAATACAGAGCATTTCTTTGTGCCATTAAACTTATGACAGTTTTTCTATTCCCAGTTAGCACTAGAAATTGGTATCCTGGGGTAAAAGAGACTGATGATTTCTCTTCATCCACAGAATGATAAAAGAGAGCATAATATAAAAAAAAAGTGCAAAATAGCAACTATGTATATAAGTGATTAAGCTGTACTCCGTAGAAAAAGAACAGCATATTTGTGTATGAGTTTACTGTTGTCTAAGAATTCAGGGGGGAATCTTTGAGACCCACACACACAAATATATATGCAACTAAAATGGTCCATGGTCTGTGTCACAAAACATACCAAGAAACACAAGAAGAATTACATTTGCATAGCTTGCAGCAGAGATGGGAGAAGGGAAATGTGATAGCAGTTTTAAAATAAATCAAGGGATGTAACCAGGAAGGGGAGGGGGCATTTTTCAAAGAAAGATGTGTATAAGAATACAAGGACATGTGTATAAACTGGAGGGTGGTAGATTCAGAGGAAATGTGCAGAAAAATGACTGATAGATTGGTTGATTAGTGGAATATCTTCCCATCTGAAGTGGTAGAGGCTAAAAAAGTAGAACCGTTAAAACATGCTTGGGCTAAATATTATTAACGTTTATTTATAAAAATAGCAGAACAATATGTAAGAAAAATAAAGATGCTGGATATGTGTGTAGGAGCAGATGAATAAGGAGAGAGATAGACAGTAGAGAGAAAAAGGTGGGAAGTGATGAGGACAGGGTAGAGGGATGATGAGCTAACATGCTAAGTGAGAGAGGGTGAACAAACAGGAGACACAGTGATGAAGATGGGAAGGGTAGTATAAGGATACCCTAAATCTCAAAACAAATTAAAATAAGAATTGGGGTCAGTATAGTTTTAAATAAAAAACTGAGCAAACTGGATGGGTCATGTGGCTCTTATTTGTCATCATTTTCTTTGTTTTTATGTAACTTGAAACCAACAATTTTGGAGCTTTTCTTTTACTTTGGAACCACATAGGAGGATTAACAGTTCTGGTCAACAGACCCTTACTGTTACACTTACTGATACACTGATTAACCTTACTGACACACAGGTTTTTCAAACACTACAATAGTGGAAAAAGGTTTTACTTTTACGTATTTATATTTTCTGGAACATATTATTTTGTACATTCAACAGAAAATATTGTATTTTGTTAATACCTTTCCTTGATGTACGCTTGGTGTCAAATATTGAGCTTATTGCATCCTACTGAACTGTGACAGAAAATGGACATAAACAAATTATCCAGTTCTTCATGAAGTAACGACAGAAACATTATTGTATTTTACTTAGTGCTAGTACTATTAACATCTCTCTTTTGCTGAATATAGTTGGATTATTACTAGATCTTGAAAAACTCAGGGCCTGATTCAGAGATACGATTTCCACGGCACTTAGGAGCGTATATTTAGGATCTTAGAAAATTCGCAAAACTGCGCATGCGTAGTAATAGTGCAACGCTATGTACGTAGCGGTTAGGAGCGTAAATTCGCTAAGATCGTAAGTGTGGTGTGATCGCAAGCACTTAAGATCTTAAGTGCTGCGAATCTTTAAGATCTTAAGGATTTGCATGGAAATGGGCGGGGGGAGGCAGGGAAATGAGGGAAAGTGGGCGCGGGCTGACACTTAGGATCTTAAATGAACGCTACCACGTCACTATCTTAAATATACGCTACTACGTCACTTAAGATCTCAACTGCCAGCGCAGAGTTAGGGCTAGTCAATGGTGGTCTAAGTTTAAGATCCACCGCTGTTTGCAAGGGGAGTGACTCTTTGTGCAGTGGGCTGGAACCTGCTAAGATCTTAACATTAGATGCGTATATTTAAGATCTTTTCGCAATCGCATCTCTGAATCAGGCCCTCAATCCTTTTGCAAAGGTGACAGCAAAGTATATATTTTAATAATATGTATAAATTAAAAAAATAATAATTTCCGTTAAAGAAGTGAAAATGGATACTCTCTATCCAAGTTACAAGTTTCAAAGAATCTTTTGTTTATATAAGTAATGTAAATTAGTCTCAAAATGATTGATAGTGCGTAGAAATTCAAACATGAAAAGTTATTTTAAAAAATGTAAAATAGTTTAGAACACTGTAATGAAGTGTGTTTTAAAAGCTTTTTTGTTCCTTAATAAGACTACTGTCTATAGAGCTTTGTTTTACCTGAGTATTGGGGCTTTTATTGAAGTAAAATCTCCTCCATCAGACAGTTACCCAAAATTGTGGATAATTTTTGCATCTTCAAGTTGCCTTTCTGCAGATAAAATTTCAAGCGCACGCACGAATAATATAACAAAAGCACTACTATCATCTGTTTTGAGAGTAAAAAGCCGTCAATGGGGCTAAATTAAAATAATTTTATTAGATTCATTTACTTTTTTTAATTCATTTAAAATGGCAATTGTGCAGCCATCACAACCCAGTGGTTACACAACTACTGAATTCTCTGCTCTCAAATGAATCGTTGCGAGTCTCCGCTGCGAGGTTTTGCTTTTCGGCTGTCCCTATTTCGAATGAGAGTCCTTTCAGAATTTGTTTTTATATGAATGGGGGAGTTTGCGATACGCATATTCACCCATTCATTTTCGGAAGCGCCGCCGTCAAGGACTTAGGGTTGGGGGTAAAAGCTCCGATGCTCCGATGATCGATTGCTATGCCTCATCGAGGCATAAGCAATCGATATCCCAGCCAGTTCGGAACTGGCTGGAAGCGAACGGCTCTTTCGAAATAGGGCAATTCGCTATGGGGACCCACGCCCCTCCCAACACAAGAAAACACAACTATTCCTGGTTCAGCAATGACAATATCTTTCTTTGGATTATTTTAAAGAGTTTTGAAATGTAAGCCTTCGCTCAGCTATTGTTTCAACATTTTCCTTCTCTCTGTAAGCACTGGTGTACTAATAGTAGCATGGAAAGTAGATATGTATAGTGGGTCAGCTAGGTTCATGTTGGACAACCTGACACTTGGTGAGGCCCTCTAATCATACAAAACTCTTAATATTAAGGTTTAGACCATCCATTAAATCAACCAGTGGGATAGCATGCCAGCCTGTTCTAATCCAAATAACTGTTCAACCCATTAAATGTCAAAAATGTTTGGGGTTACATTTTAAAAATTAATTGACTTTTTAGAGAAAAATCCACATAAAGCATATACTTGGATGGAAAATAAAACTGAACAGAGCTGCAAGGACGGATTCACTGCAAGTTTATAAAATATTGTTAGAGTAAAAAACCATTTTGCAAGAGCAATAAACACATCTATCTGACCTTGAATCATAGACAGTATATTTAAATTGTTATTAGAAATTATAGCCATGGAGCTAGTATTTAATGCTTGATACCATAATAGATGTCAAACATGGAATAAATATAAATGGATAATATACACTGATATAGATATAGCGCTTTCTCTAAATGAACTATGATAAAATCAGTAGGGATTTCCATGTGAAGTATGTGAGGTGTCAGTGTAATTTAATAATATGTTTTCTGTTTTATTATACTTAAAATACAGTTCAATAATCTGACACGGGATGTAATCTCTTTCCCAGAAACCAAATACCTAAAAAGGGAAAATTGTAAATTATTCTTGATAATATAATACATTCCCACCCAGTTTGGATCTGGCTGGGAGCAAACGGCCCTATCAAAATAGGAGCTAGGGAGAAATGATGGGGGATACTGGGAGCTGGGGAGATATGAATGATAATAGTCTGTATTGTGTGGCGGTTTTTAGGATGAATGGGAATTGTATAGCAGAGACTAGGACACTGTGTGTATTGTATAGTGGAGTCTAGATTTACTTTCTTTTATTATGGCTACAAGATTGTGGTTTATGACGCTTATTATAATCTACGATGGTTACTGGTGTTAAACTGTTAAACAAGGGCGCAAATTTAAGGTTCGCAAGGGGGGCACTGGCTCTGGTGCCCAGCCATCCATTTCTGTCTCTCGTATATCCCCAACTCTCCCCTTTAATAACCTTTTCTAATCTTTACTTACCTTTGTGTCTTCCTTTTTTCTACATTTGCGATGCTCAAATGCTTGAATGATGCTGATTTCTCAGATGCGGCCGCACCATTCACATAAACAGTATTGGTTATTATTATTAGCAATGTTTATCTCTAGGGCACCACTAGGTATCCGCTGCGCTGGTTCCATGTGATTGCATGTGATTGCATGGCTCACCCGCCATTAAAAACAGCCTGCTGCTATGAAAGCTAACATAAGAACAACACAGCCCTAAAATACACAATTTTACCTGTTACCACCATTTCTAATGAAATCCATGAAACAACACAATCATTTGAGTGCATCGATGTTTATTCTTACATAATGCAGCTGATAACACTAAAAGTACAGATCTGCTGAATAATCTCTATGGTCCGGGTTCACAGTTACGTAGTTTTCAGAATTGAGCTATTACGCATGCGTAGTAGCTTATTTATGCTATCTACGTACAATTTCTGTACGTAGATTGTGTAAGCGCAATCTTTAGACCGCACTTACGCAATCTATGAACAGAAATGGCACGTAGATAGCGTAAATAAGCTACTACACATACGTAGTAGCTCAATTCTTAAAACAACCTACGTAGGATGAAAATTATGTAACTGTGAATTCGGACCTATATCCAACCTTCATTAACCACATGTAGCACATAGGGCATTTTGATGCCATTTACAGATGGAACATGGGTTTTACCCTCAATAAAGTGATTAATCGTTATCTCTGCACTGACTTAAACTTTCAGTGTAATTCAGCAGAGGGCTTTGGTCTTCATTAGCTCCTGTAAAAGAAAGATAAAGAAGGTTGTGTAATTAAAAGAAATATAATGTGTCCAATATATATAAAATATCTATATACAGGGCCGCCCATAGGAGTGAAAGAGCCCTGAACAAAGCCTTCTTGGGGGCTCTCTACTTCCTACAACTAGCGCATGATTGGGAGCGTTGTCAGCCCCCTTTCAGAAACTCATTTTTGCGAAATAGGGACATCCGAAAGTTCCTTTACGTATGTCCCTATTTCGAATACTGCACGCTTTCTAATTTTTACACCTGATCATAAGGCCATCTGAGCTGCAAATGCACCAAATGCAAATAATTAATTATTTAGAAACAATTAATCAGCTTTTACGACTGAAAATAAATAACTAATCAGCAGTGGCAGCACTGAGCATTGTTTCTAAACATGCACCACTGACAGTCGCCAGCTTCATTTACAGAGCCGCAGCCACATGTATATTAGTTGTGTGTTGTGGCTCATTAGATGATGCCTGGAAGTTAAAGTGGTCATAATCCGTGAGTAGGGATAATCCATGGGTAGGGATAATCCATGAGTGGGGATAATCCATGAGTGGGGATAATCCATGAGTGGGGATAATCCATGAGTGGGGATAATCCGTGAGTAGGGATAATCCATGAGTAGGGTTAATCCGTGAGTGGGGATAATCCATGAGTGGGGATAATCCATGAGTAGGGTTAATCCGTGAGTAGGGATAATCCATGAGTGGGGATAATCTATGAGTAGGGATAATCCATGAGTGGGGATAATCCATGAGTGGGGATAATCCATGAGTAGGGATAATCCATGAGTGGTGATAATCCATGAGTGGTGATAATCCATGAGTAGGGATAATCCATAAATGGGGATAATCCATGAGTAGGGATAATCCGTGAGTAGGGATAATTCGTGAGTAGGGATAATCCATGAGTTGGGATAATCCATGAGTAGGGATAAACCGTGAGTAGGGATAATCCATGAGTAGGGATAATTCGTGAGTAGGGATAATCCGTGAGTTGGGATAATCCATGAGTAGGGATAAACCGTGAGTAGGGATAATCCATGAGTAGGGATAATCCGTGAGTAGGGAACCTCCGCCACTATTACTCCCCGGCAGCATCATATAAAAAGTGTGGAATGCTACTAATACACTGTAGTAGGTGGCCGCAGCTCTGTAAATGAAGCTGGTGGAGCCTCAGATCTAGGGGGGTCTAGGAGCGGTACAGTGTATAAACACACCCTCCTCTGCATTCTTCATAGACATAAGTATTGTTACACAAGTTATACTCTGTGGAGCGGGTCCACATTTACAAAGAACGAAATGCTGCACACAAAAAAAGTCTGCATTCCGCTACTGCGCATACGTACGCAACAGTATGGTTCTGAGTCAACTCTAATATTAACTGTGGGCAAACAACTGAAATCTGTACTACAACATATATAAAATAAAATATAAATATTATACATCAAGGGTATAAAGAATACTTACCATGCCGCGCACTTACTGGAGTCTACGTTATGGGGAAAGAGAAAAAGAGAACATATTGTTAGGAGCAGCCATTATTACTGTATTGTTACTTATAAAGCTATACACAGATACACGTGTGGTAGAACTTCTCTCTGTGTTGTGTGAGGCACAGCAGAGTTTTACCACAGTGATAAATACTTACCAAGACAACCACTCTAATGGTCTAAGTGTCCTTGTCACGGACATCTGTAAAGATAATACAAAGCAAAGGTCAGGCTGCTCTATACACATTATACACATCTATGTAAGTGTCACGCTGTCATACAATGTGTCCCAGCAAGCCTTTCTCTCAGAGAAGACCGTCATTTAAGAGAAAATCTTCTCCGCTGTAAATGTACTGACAGAGTAATTATAACTCTCTGATACAGTCAGGGCTCAATCTCTGATTATTGTGTTACATAAGGAAATATGTCAGTTATAGGGGTAATGGGTCGGATCCAGAACTACGGCCTATTGCGCATATACGCAATCTACGTATCGAAAAGATACACAGATTACGTACAATAGCTACTACGCATGCGCAGTAGCTATTGTTCATTGAATTACGGCCGTCTGTGGAAGACGGCCTTAGTTCTGGATCCGGCCCAATGTCCCCAGATGCTAGGGTTGTGGTCGCTTCTTAGCTGTCATTATCCTAATAAATAATAAAATGAAAGAAATATAATACGTACAGATAATATCAGGGGCTTCTTCATGTCAGCTGCAGCGGTATGAAATCTTCTGCTCTCCCGCACCTGTCTATGGATGTCAGGGCATGACACCCTCCTCCTAAGCGCACTACTGCAGCCGGCGAGACACCCTGTGCTTAAGAATAGGATGCCAATCACTGACATCCAACCTTAAAGCTGCGGGAGCCCCGAAGTTTTGCTTTTTGTGGGAGCCCCTTAGTGTGTGGGGGCCCCGGGGCAACTGTCCTAGTCACCATGGGGCAGATCCAAACCCATGCATGCATCATGTGCATGTGTGGGTCTGTAAGTACGATTGTGTAGCGGGGAGGCACTTCCTGCTCTCAGTACTAAAGCTAGTGTCCAGATTCTTACCTTAAATATTACGACTAGGTCTGCGGAACTTAGTCGCGACGGGGCTTTCCCCACCTAGTAGTCCTCATTTAAATGGCTATTGCTGCCTATATGGATTTAGCCATAGTAAGCTATTTTTCCCAACCATACAGACTTTAGGGATATTGGGCCTGATCCAGATCATTTTTCATATACGCAAGCGAGCCTAAATTATATACAAGTAAGGATAATATACTCCCCTCTCATGTATGTAACTTAGCTGACTTACGTGTTCAGAACCCTGCCATAACTCTCCTTTTCCATCATACGTAATGCCTTGTCATACGAAAGTGCCCATACTGTACAATTTAAATGCCTCCCCTCTGCGTATATTCAGCTTACGTAGGGATGTCATGCCCTGTCATACAGAGTTACGTACAAGTTATGTATGATCAGTGTTACGAAGAGAAACATCTGCCATGCTGCATGCGTAAATTGTCTGTCGTAATTAAGTCTGGATTAGACCCATAGGGCCTGATCCAGACCTACGCCGATGCGCTGTGCTTAGTAAATCACAGCGTATCGGCATGTACTTCCCCCGACACTCCACCCTGTCGCAGCGTATTTTCCCTCGCTTACGCTGGCTGAAAGCTACCCTAACTTCAGCCGGCGTGAGGGAAAATAAGCTGCGACAGGAGCGTATTAACGGAAACCTCTCCCTCCCTCATTAAACTACTCCCCCCCGCCACCCTACATTAACATTTGCGTAGTAACGGTGAGGGAAGCCCCATCAGCCGTTACTACGGTGATACTACGAACGGCACATGTGCAGATCGGCATTGCAGCCGATCTTACGCCCGGCGTATTACCTCCGGGCAGCGTAGGTTTGGATCAGGCCCATAGACCATAATTCAAAGTAAGATTTATGCCAGATAGCATAGCATACTTATTTTTGCACAGATAGCCATTAAAGAAGCACATGCAACTGCTGCTATCAGACTACAAAGCAACACACTGCTATGATTTTTATCAGATGGGTAATATAGTGGAGAGAAGGAGTGGACTACTGTAGCTCTTTTCCAGCTAGGGCCTATTCCTGCAATTGACCCCTATGATGATGTCCTAGACACAACTTATATGAGATATTTGAATAATTATTTCACATTGTGATCACTTCAGCAAGGATATGGAATTGCTGCTTCTGTTTGAGACAGAAGAGAGGGAGAGAGGTCATCTTTAACGGTTGATGACTAGTGTCCACAACTGTCTTCATACTGGTTATTTCTATGGCCAAGCGAACAAAATACCTTATAGCTATCCCTCCCAGTGATTTATCTGAATGGATTTCATTGAACAGAAACATCTGCTTCATTCTGATATGGAACACTGTGGCCTGTTACATTAGCTGTATTTTATGATAAATTAAAGGGATGCCCTTTAGGCCTTTACAATGCCAGTTTCTTCTGTCCAGGGATCATTATACCAGGGCTTGAAATGGCAACCAGAAATCTGGTCCTGGTGCCTCAACTAATGTGGAGGATAATCAAGGCCTAATTATCCACCAGGTGACTTGGGAGGTTGCTCCAGGTTCACTATCCCACCCCCTGGTACAGCTGTGAGAGGTCATGTCATCATCATCATTTGCAGACAGCCAGTGTGCCGCAGAGTTATAAGGAGGAAGACAAAAGACTTCAAAATTTGTAAGGAGAGGGTTTAGAGAGACACAGATGGAGGGAGATAGATATATTATTAATAAGGGTAGGAGGAAGAGGAGGAGGAGTGATAATGTTTTTGAATAGAGATAGAGCCTGATTCACACTTAAGAAGCTTCTGCTTCTTAAGTGCGTATTTGCCCGAAATAACCTACTGCGCATGCATAGTAGGTCATTTACGCTATCAATGTAGCAGATCAGTACATAGATAGCATAGGGGCGGACTTAAGAGACTACACGTGGAGACATAAATTACTCATAAGTGCCATAAGGTACTTAAAAATGGGGGGCGGGGCGGGGGCTGGAAGAGTGAGTTAGCTGCGCATCTGTCTGCACCTAACTCACTCTTACGTGTGAATCAGGTCCTGAGGGTTTATCAGGCTGACATGGAGTGGACAAATGATGGGATGTAGAAGTCATATGATGGAGAGGAGAATAGGATAGTGCGGTAAAGTGGATTCAGGGTAGCATGATTTAGACTCTGTGGCCTAAATTGATAAAAGGCTGAATCCTGGATTATACATCTAGATAATGCAACTGTTATTTCCCCCCCAAAATAACATAAACAAACTTCAAA